>PVKS010015228.1:0-46467 GCA_004027875.1 Aplodontia rufa | reverse complement strand
ATAGAATGCACAGGTTTCAGTGTGAGCTGTGGGGATCTTGGGGTGCATCTCCGTGGATGAGGGTGGTGGCTATATGTGGTTAGACGTCTGATCAGCACCTTCCTTACTACTCCATCTCCACTTCCCGCCAAGTGACACTGTCCTGTGAATGCAGGGACAGTGGGGCTAACTCCACCCTCCTCTGGGGCCTTGCGTTCATGTCTTGTCCAGCCTTTAATGCCGTGGTCATAGTGTGCGTTTGTGTCTAATTCCTCCAGCTTCTCCAAGGCAGGAGACTTTTTAACCCACACAAGTCCAGACTGCAAACACGCAGGGTTCAGGGGTCAGGGAACATGGTGGTGGAATTGGAAAGTCTTAACAAAAAAGTATGTTGTATTCATTTGCATCAGACTAAAAAAAACCAGTAGCTTAAGCAACTTCAGTTTATCTCTAACATACTAGTCTGAGTATACACAGCCAAAGGCCGATAATAGTTGGCTACAGTGCTATAAACCGAGGTTTCTTCTGCCTTTAGCTCCACCATTTCCCAGGGCATTGCCCCAATCTTCGTAGGTGATTTTGCTTTCCCACATCATTTTCTGGGTCTGCTTTCCAACTAATAATAAAATGGGGCACAGGATTGGAAAGCACAACCTGGAGGTTGGACACAGCATTTCCCCTCAAATTTGATTCATTCAGTCTAAAAGTAGTGTCCTGATACTGGAACAGGCAGACAAATGTAGCTCATATTTTGGATAGTCTTGTGCTCAGTTCAGGTTTCCAGTTCTGTTACTAAAGAAAGAAGGGGAATCTGGTGGTAGGGGAGTTATCAATGGTGTTTAGCATAGGGGTGAGAATATGGACTGATAGGGACACAAGGGAAATGATCTGTGAAAGCAAGGTGGATACTAAGCTGATGCACTCATCAATATGAAAGTTTGTGAGGGTGCACTGGAGTCCTGGACAGTTCCCAGTCACTGCAGAGATGAATGCTTCTGGCATCTTACCACTTATGTCTACATGCTTCCAGGTGACAAGGATCAGCAGGACAGACACAAAGCAAACAGGCAGAGGATGAAGACCTCACAGAGATCCACAGCACCAGGAAGAAGGAAATGCTCTTGGCCATGGGCCATGGTTATAAAGATCCTGAGGTTCAGTTTCCTCAGTAATCTCAGTATCTTTAGATGAAAAGTCCTGGGAATTGGACACCACAAGGGAGATTGTCATGGCTTCAGGATTATATAACTTCTAGTACCCCTTGTGAGCTTACTATCAAACACAAAGCTCTTGGGCCATTCTCATGTCTTCTTTCCTTCAGCTCCTTTCACACTTATGCCCACATCCTTCAGTTTGTCCTGTGAGAGCATATCTAAGATTATGAGTGCTCTGAGATGAGGGAGAGCTAGGTTCAAGTCCTGACTCTGCTACTTCCTTGGTGTGTGTCATCTTGAATGAGACACCTGATTCCTTTGAGACATGGTTTCCATTTCTGTAAAATGAAAGCACCAATAATAATACCTCCCCTGCAAGGCTTTTGCGTAGATTAAATGTATTCAAAGCCATTATCAAGCATACTGTTATTATTATTCAATAGCCTGTTCTTTAACCCAGTCTCCTTGGACATTTGAAATGCAATCTCAGGGTTGGAATTATGGTAAATAGGGGGCAGTGGTTTGATTAATGAGGCTGAGTGGTAGTCTGAGGTTGCATTGAGGTTCATGGCAGGTACTGAGTAGAATATAATATGAACTATCAATCAAGTGCTGGATGAGCATTGGTGGCAGGGAGATTCCTGAACATCCCTCTCATGCAAGCATTCCGCTGTTAGCTTTCATCCTCATCTGATTTTAATTTCTTTGTGTGTCATCTTTAGTTTTCAGATGAACAGGCTGAACTTTACCCAAGGGTGCTTGGCTCTTAATGGGAACATTTGGGATTAGCACAACAGTTTGCACCTCCTGGAACTATCTCCCATATGGCAGCAAAGCACTTCCTTTCTGGTTGAAATCCAGAACCAGTGGACTGGGGAGGAGGCCAGGAGTTTATACTTCTGTTCTCAGAAGTCTCAGTTTTAGTCGCCAGAAACTGGATTCTGCAGGCTTTGGCCAACCTGAAGAATCCCCCAAATGTCCAGTGACATATTAATCCTGATCATTTGTGCCTATTTTAGGGGTTGAAGGAGAATCTTGGTACCTGCCTGTTTCACCTTGAAAATTACCTGACTGTGACCTCTGTCTCTCAGTCCACCTCTACTCCCTGTGTCCCTTGATATTAATTTTCAGGCCATCCCAGGCGAGGGTTACAGTGATCTGATCTCTCCACTTAATCCAGAAATAACATGACTGAAGGAAGCTCTATGAGACCAAGCTGATGGATTGACGTACACAGAGAGAAGGACTCAGAAGGGAGGGAAGGAATAAAATGTTCCTTCATGACCGCCTCATTAACCCCACTCTCCCCACCCACACTCTAGACTCATAACAATTACATAATCACCTTCACTTCTTCCTTCCCACAGGCAAGGAGCCAGAAGGAGGCATATCTGGGCAAAAAGCATGTATACATAAGTGAACAAGAGAAAGAGGTTTTGAGGGGACAGAAAGCAAGGAAAAGCAGCAGCAGCAGCAGCAAGAGTAAAAGAGCCAGAGAGAGAGAGAGAGAGAGAGAGCGTGCAAGTGTTGAAACGAAAAGAGACAAGAGGGTGGAGGTGGGGAGAAGAGAAGTGAAAAAGACAGGAGAGACCCTGAGAAACAGGGAGAAGTTATGTGAGGAACACAGAGGCACCTAGGGCATAAACAGTGCCAGAGATGGGCAGAGACACATACTGATAAAGGACGAGATGGACAGTTAGAAAGAGAGTGGCACCCAGACATGTGTTGATACAGGTAAAGACAAAGAGGTGGAGCCATAGAAAGATGTAGACAAGCAAGACATAGTGACCCAAAGGGGGGAATCACAAAGCTACAGAGTGGCCAAGTTGGAACACCAGAGGGAGGCACAAAGGAACAGGAAAAGTAGAAAAGTCCAGTTAAGAAGACAGAGCAACACAAGTGGCAGAAACAGATGGGCAGCAAGGAGGACAGATCCCATTCAGAGAATGAGCCAGCAAGCCCAGGCACACCAGTGAGGCCTGGGAAGACTTGTGTGTAACCAACACTGTCATTTTCTAGTACCTTTATGTGCCAAGTCATGTCACAGGCCTAATCCCGTTTAACCCCAAGATCGAGTCTCAATAATAATTACAGTCAATACCTAAGAAGCACCGACTGTATCCCAAACACATCCTAAGGTGTTTGCACATATCTCAGCTGATGCCCACAACATCCTTTCCATGGAAATTCCTACTGTTATCCCCACTTTGCAAAAGAAGAAATGAGGCACATAGGAGGACTTCAGTCACTTCCCAAAGCCACCAGTTAGTTTCTAGGATTCAACACCTGAACAGCAGTCTGACTCCATCTGTTATATTTACTCTTCTGCTAGAGAGAGAGAGAGAGGAGAGAGAGAAAGAGAGAGAGAGGAGGGTGGGTGGGTGGGTGAGTAAGCCAGAGACAGACAACTGAGAACTCTAAAGATGTGACCCCTAAATTTGGAGAAGTGTTTGTTCTTAGCCTGGAGTATAAAAATCCTGCAAAGGTGCCTATGAATTTCCTGAGATGGGCATGCAGTATGGGACACTGTCTTTCCCATCTTCAAAAACTGTTTTAACTATTTTTGGAAACTTATTTATATTTCACATATATGTATTAGAAGCCCCACTATGTGCCAGGCACTGTTCTGGAGGATGAAGGGTCCACATGGACCAAAGCAAATAATTGCCAACAACAATAAATAAATAAACAAATAAATAAATAATCAATCCTGCCCTGGTGGGACTGTCAGTTTAGCAGGAGGAGACACTGTCAGAGCCAATGTCTGATTGCTCCTGGGGCTGCCAAGCTTGCTGTCACCTCAGAGCCTTTGCCTTTGCTGTTCTCTCTGCCAGGCAATGCTTCTCCCTGCACCTCTCCATAGCCCACTTTCAGAGGTCAGCTCCTCAACCACCCAATCTAAAATGACACAACATCCACCATGCTTCCTTTTTCAACTTTCTTCCTAGTATTTATAACCCGCATAGATCATCTTATTTGCTTAGTGTACTGCCTGCTCTCAGACTATCTGACCTGCTAGAACTTACAAATGCCCAAGTGAAGGGACCTTGATTTTCTTGATTTTTAATTCTAGTTCCCAT
This sequence comes from Aplodontia rufa, assembly GCA_004027875.1. Taxonomy (NCBI): domain Eukaryota; kingdom Metazoa; phylum Chordata; class Mammalia; order Rodentia; family Aplodontiidae; genus Aplodontia; species Aplodontia rufa. The sequence continues at coordinate 42,254 of PVKS010015228.1, read as the reverse complement.
GTCCACATTAATATGTAGTATGCATTCGCTAAACCTTTATTGATCCATAATGACAATTAACTCACGTATAATGTTTATTATGGGCCACTAGGTGCCCCATGCTCCTTGCAAATATTATCTCAGTTAATCTCCTTTTAAAGAAAAATCTGAGATGGGTGAAATTGAGCAAAGTTTATCTGAATAAGGAAAAGCAGCTTCTAGGGTTGTATTATAGACAAAAGTTGATTCAAAATTCTCCATTGTACCACACGCAGAGGTTATTTTCACAACCAGAGAAGAGGAAGTTGCATGCAGAAGCAGCCTAATTGGCTACAGTTGGCATTTGTCTCTTATGGTCATTTGCTTCATATTGGCATATTCTGGTCGTTTGGTATCCTGTGATTGACTGAAGCTCAACTTCTGTGATTGACTGAGACTGAATTCCTTGGTTACAAGGGTGTACTCTTAGGTTAAGTTACAATTTATTGTCCTAGGAGATAGGTCACTCTATAGGGAGGCCATTGGGGTCATATTTATCACCAAAGTACAGAGATAAACTTATGCTAAACTTAATTTAATACTGGACATAGAGATTATAGATGGTGAAAGTGAGTCAGAGAGCTTAGGAAACTTGCCCAAAATCACAGAACTAGAAAACAGCAGGGTCATAAATCAAACTCAACCACTTTGGCTCCTGAGCCCCTGAGCCTGATCTTTAGCACTCCGACTTGCTGGCACTTGTGCCTGTACATTTTTATGGGTCTCTCCACCCTGAATTCTGTCATGATGGGGCCCCACTAAGCACTGTGAAAAGATCAGATTCACAAGCCTCTTGGGACTTTAATGTTTGGAGATGATGACACAAAACAGGTCAATACCATCGAAGCTTCCTGTCAGAATACCCTTAAAAATGAGGCCCACAAGGAAGCACCAGTGTCCATGAGGAGGTAGAAAGGAGCAAAGGGAAGGCCTAGCTCACTGTCTTTATTGGGCTTTCCACAGAAAGGCAAGGCAGGACAAGGTCAACATTTTAGGTTTGGCTGTTTTGAATAATTCTGATGGGCTTCTGGGCATAAGGGCTGTTCCTGGTTGTCTTGCACCTGCCCTTAACTAGGGTGGGAGAAAGCGTGGCTTGGTATATGAGTTAGGTAAAAGGTGGTGGGAAGCTCAATAGACTTGGTATTTATTGGTTTGTATATGAAGGATGGGTTCACCCACACGTGGCTTATTGTCTCTAGGAATTAGCTCACTGGGGGAGGAGAAGTATCTCCTCCAGTCAGCAAATACAGAAAATCTAGTTAGTACAACTGATTTGATGATAAATGGATGTTAAGTAGAGAAGCCTGGCTGAGTGGCTTCTGGTAATTTTCCATGTTCATCAATCTGGGAAGCAGAGAGAGAACAAGAAAGAGGCTGGGACAAGTTATTCCCTTCCAGGTCACAATCTCATTCTGAGGCCCCACTTCAATAGTTTCCACCATTTCCCAATAATGCCTTCAAAATATGAATCACTCATCAAATTAATCCACTGATGATGTCAACTTTTAGCACCATCAAGGGGATCACACTTTTAACATGGACCTTTTGGGTGGAGGGGAGTTCAAGATCCAAACTTCGGCAGCCAGACTGAACCCTACAAGGTCATGTGTTCAGAGTTATCCAGATATCACATATCAGTTGCTCCCATGAATCCTCTCTGCCCTGGTATGGCACGATCTGGTGGAACTTGCCCTGGGGCATCATTTTAGCTATTTTTTAAAAATATTCAATAAGGCTATACCAGACCTCAGTCTCTTCCTCCCTCTTCCCATCCCCCTCCATTTCTCTTTGCCTTGTCCATCTGTCTCCATATCTCTTTTCCAATCCTATCTTCATCCCTGAAGGCCTGCAGAGGGTCAGCTTCTTACTGTGTTCTCACATGGTGGCAAGAAAGTTCTGGCACATGTTTCTCTTCTTATAAGTGCATTAATCACATTATGGGGGCTTCACCCTCATAATCTTATATAAACCTAACTACCTCTTAGAGAGGTTTGGGGCTGTTCTGTGTCCTTTTTCATTTGTTTCAAGAAAAAAAAATTAGCAGGGTACAGTGACTCATACCTATAACTCCAGGAGCTCAGGTGGCTGAGGCAGGAGGATTGTAAGTTCAGGCAGTCTCAGCAACTCATCAAGGCCTTAGCCAACTTAGTGAGATCCTATCTCAAAATCTAAAAAGGGGGTGTAGCTGCATATATGAGTAAATGGTTACATGTCACTGGGTTCATTACCTGGTGGGGGGGGAGAGAGAGAGAGAGAGAGAGAGAAGAGAGAAAGAAAGAAAAAAGAGAAAGAGGGAGAGAGAGAGAGAGAGAGAAAGAAAGAAAGATTCTTCATTTCTTCCTTGATCCATTGGTTGTTCAAAAGTAACTTGTTTGCCCAGCATGGTGGTGCACGTTTGGAATCCTGGCTACAGGGGGCTGAGATAGGAGTTCAAAGCCTGCCTCAGCAATTTAATAAGGCCCTAAGCAATTTAGTGAGAACATATCTCAAAATAAAAAAATAAAACAGACTGGGGTTGTGGCTCAGTGGTTAAGTGCTCCTAGGTTTAATCCAATCCCTGGTACAAAAAAAAAAGTAAATTTTTTAATTGCTATATACTTGTATGACTTCTGAAGTTTTTCTTGTTATTGATGTCTAGCTTTACTTTATTGGAGTAGGAAACATTCCATGGAATTTCAGATTTTCAATATACATTGTGACTTGTCTTGTGTCCTATAATATTATAATGTAGAATATTATAATATTCTATATATTCTATGTCTTGTGTCCTAATATATTCTATCCTAGAGAATGTTCTGTGTGCTGATGAGGAAAAAAATAAATGTTCTGCAGTTATGGTTGGACTGTCCTGTGTTCATGAGGTTCATTTGGCCTGCAGTGCAACTAACACTGTGGTTTCTTTGTTGGGTTTTTGTCTGGATACCCTCTCCATTGCTGCAAGTGAGGTGTTAAAGTCTCCCCCTATTTTTGTATTGGACTTTATCTCTCCCTTTAGGTATATTAACATTTCTTTTGTACATTTGGGTGCTCCAACATTGGGTGTGAATATATTCGGAATTGTTATTCCCTCTTGCCAAAATGACTCCTTTATCTTGATGTAATGTCCTTCTTTTATCTTTTTATTGCTTTTGACTTAAAGTCCGATTTATCTGCTATAAATATGGCTACTCCTACTTTCTTTTGGATTCCCTTTGTGTGAAATACTTTATTCTATCCCTTCACTTGTAGCCTGTGTGTGCCCTTAGAGGTGAGGTGAATTTCTTGGAAGCAGCACATCATTTGGTCTTGTTTTTTCTTATCCATTTAGTCACTCTGAGATTTTTAACTGGAGAATGCAATACTTTTGCATTTAAAGTAATTATCTACAAGTAAGATTTAACTACAGTTATTTTATAATCTTTTCCAAGTTTTACAGTCTTTCTTCATAGTTAAATAATTTGCTTTAGAAATGGGTTTGATTCTCTACTTATTCATTTGATTTGTCTGATATACATTTTGTGATTACCAGGATACTTACCCAAAAAATTGTGTGTGAGGGGTTGTGTGGTGCTGGGGATCAAACCCAGAGCATCAGACATGCTAGTCAAGTGCTCTACCATTGACTGATGTCCACAGACCCAAACAATATCTTTACATTATAATTCGCTATTTTTAAATGAACGTAACTTAACAAGATTGTAAAGAGAAGAAATAAGGTATACTAATAAAAAAGCTCTGCACTTGCTCTCAATTCCTCCCTACATTTTAAATTTTTGGTGTCTCCTTTTACATATTTCTACATTGTCTATCTCTTAACATACTACTGTAGTTACTGCTATTTCTAATTGTTTTGTCTTTCATTCCCCATGCTAAAGGTACAAACGAAATATACATTTTCAGTATTAAAACATTTTGATTTGTCTATGTAACTACTCTGACCCGTGAGTCTTAGACCTTTTCTTGTTTTCATCTTGCTCACTAACGTTTTCCTTCAGTTTGAAGAAATCCTTTTAGCATTTCTTGTAGGACAGATCTGGTGCAGATATATTCTCTTAGCTTTTGTTTTTCCCAGAATGCATTAAAGGGGCTGGAGCGGTGTCTCAGTGGTTACAGTGCTTGCCTGGCATGCTCGAGTATGCGGGTTTCAACCCCAGCACCACGTACACAATGAAGTGTTGGAGGAACAAAGTCATGTGAAAAACTAAATAAAAATTGCTTCTTTCTTTCTCTTTCTCTCTCTCACTGTCCCTCATTCTTTTTTTTAAAAGAACATTAAAAAGTGCTCTAAATCATTAGTAATCAGAGAAATGCAAATGAAAACCACATTAAGATATCACCTTACGCCAGTCAGAATGGCAAAGATGAAGAAAATAAACAATAATAGATGCTGGAGGGGCTGTGGAGAGATAGGCACACTAACACACTGTTGGTGGAGCTGCAGACTGGTACAGCCCCTCTGGAGAGCAGTATGGAGAATCCTCAAAAAATTAGGAATGAGTCCACCATATGACCCTGCTATTCCACTCCTGGGTATCTTTCCAGGGGACTTAGAATCAGCACATTACAGTGACACAACAATATCGATGTTCATAGCAGCACAATTTACTATTGCTAAGCTATGGAAACAACCCAGATGTCCCTCACTGGAAGAATGGATCCAAAAACTGTGGTACATTTATACCATGGAATATTACACAGCAATTAGAAACAATGATATTGCAGCCTTCGAAGGTAAATGGATGGCTATGGAAGAGATCATGATGAGTAAAATCAGCTTAACCCAGAAATCTAAGGGTTGATTTTCTCCACTGATCTGTGGAGGTGGGGACTAGACCCTGGACAATGAGAAAGTTGGTCTAGTAGCATGTGTTAAATCCAGAAAAGATGCAATGCTTTACAACCTAATACTTTTTTTTAGAGATATAGTGGGAAGGGGAAGGGTGGGATAAGGGAGGGTAATTGGGGGGGGCACTCCTGGGGATAATTGCAATATCCAGAATATATACACATTTTATATTATTTTGTTAAAATCTTGTAAGGTTGTTCAAAAAAATCCTTAAAAAATTGACAAGGTTCTTAATTTTAAATTGTTTTTCAGAAAACAAATGTGCATTTCCTGGATGAGTCATATTTTTATAAAAGGATCTTGAGTTGCAATGGCAATATTATCTATGCTTCTATGTGGAAACCAGCCTCATTTAAAAAAAGTATTTGCATTTAAGTGCTTTGAGATCTTGTCTAGAAATTAGGTATATATGGGCCCATATTGATTTTTACCAATGTAAATATATTATGGAAAGGAAAAAAAAAAGAATGCATTCAAGGGCTGGAATGGTGGCTCAGCGGTGTCACACTTGCCTGGCCTGTGCGAGGACCCAGGTTCAAACCCCAGCACTACTTAACACAACTGAGTGTTGGAGCAACGAACAGCAGATGAAAAATTAAATAAGGTTGATTTTTTCCCTTTCTCTCTCTCTCTTTCTTATTCTCCTTCTCTCTTTCTTTAAAAAAAGAAGAAGAAAAAGAAGAAGGAGAAGAAGGAGGAGAAGAAGAATGCATTCTAGTTCTAACACATAGTCTTTCTGGGTAAGGTATTGTTGGCAGGTTGTATACTCTCCTGACCTGTAAGATGTTTACTGAAAAGTCTGCCATTAGGCAGGTTGGTACACCTTTAGTTAAGAGAGAGGGGGTCTGGGAGAGAAAGAGGAGAGAGAGAGAGAGAGAGAGAGAGAGAATCAGATTTATTTAGCTTTGCATGTAACTTTCATTGTTCCAACACTTAATTGTGTACATGGTCCTGGAGTTCAAACCTACATCCTTGCGCATGCCAGGCAAGCGCCGTAATTGCTGAGCCACTGCTTCAGGCTTCTCTCTGCAGTATTGAGAATCTTCTTTATTATCTTTCAACTTGGATCTTGATTGTAATGTCTAGAGGTGAACAACTGAGTTAAATCTGCCTGGCGACCCTTCATCTTCCAGTGTGTGGAGATTTGTATCCGTCTCTTGGGAAGTTTTCTGTTATTATCTCTCTCTCTCTCTCTTTTTTTTCTCTCACCGCTGTGGGGAGCTGGATTGTCCCCCGGGAGCCAATCAGGAGGAGGGTGAGTGCCGACGGCTGGAACCCGGGTCCCCCCTCGTCCGGGGACCCCTTCCCTCGCAGCCGGGGAAACGAGTCAACCACACGCAGCTGATGGCAGCCCAGAATCCATGTATTACTAAGGCGCACCGGTTTTTATAGAGGAGGAGGGGAGACAGCCAAGGAATCAATAATCCTTCTAAGGGAGTTGCCAGGTGTTATGTAGATTTCAGTACAGACAAAAGATAGGAACATTCTGTGGTCAATACATTCTGACCCATCCTGTTTGACCTTTTGTATAACAAAGCACAACCTAGCAGCCCCTCCTGAAGGAATTTATACAAATAGTAACAAGATCACTCCAGGGCAGCTGATGAAACGGAGTGAAGGTTAGACCAAAGGTCAGACCCCAACACACCACAGTATTTATTGAGTTGAGACAAGAACATACGGAAATAACTTTTAAAGAATTTCCAGAGAACAAAGAGTTTCAACCTAATCAACATAATCTTGAGCATGAAAAAGGGGACAGTTAACATGTCTAAGAAAATCTCTTAAAGTATACTTTGTATCCCTTCGGCATCCTCAGGTTCCCCTCTAATCCCAATTATCTGAATATTTGCTCTTATAATACTGTCACAAAGTTTTCATAAGCTTTCTTCATTCCTCCTCATCTTTTTTTCATTTTCTCCTCTGTCTTTTCAAAGAGACTGTCTTCAAACTCATTCATTCTTCTGTTTAATCTGTCATTGCCTTCTGTCAATTTTCAATAGCTCATAATGTATTTTTCATCATAAGAATTTCTCTACAAAGTTTTTAATTACTTTCTTCTCGTTAAATTTCTCTGAGTGTTGAATTATTTTTGTTTCCTTAAAGCTCATTGAGTTTCCTTAAAGCAGTTGCTTTATATTCTCCATCCCAGAGTTTACCCATCCTGGATACAATTTGGTTTGGCCTTACTGTGACTCTTTCTGGTACTTGTTAGGTGAGTCACAGTTTCATGAAAGCTTATAGTTTCCTCATGCTTTCTGTGGTGAGCCCTCATCTGTGCACTGAAGGATTAGATACTTATTCCAGTCTTTATAATCTGTCTTCATTTGTGCACATCCTTCCAGAAATTCTAAGCGGGCTATTTCTTTGTCTGAGTCTGTGGTCATTACACTTATTTTAGCTCTAGAGGGCGCTCTAAGTCTGGGTTTTCAAAGAATGTTCTGTTGTGTGTTGCTGCTATTTGGCTCTAAAGGGCAATTGGAATCCAGGTTTGTCCCAAATCCACAGTTGGTGTGTTGTTCAGAATATACTGGGGGAGTGTCTAGAATGGATGGTTCATCTCCACAAGCCTCTCCCTGGGGACAGGCTAGACATAGATGCTTCATCCACAGTCAGCGGCCTCTGGTTGGACATTGTAGCATTCCCCCCAGCTACGGGGAGGATCACCATAGAGTCCCAGGCTCCTGTGCCATGCTTGTGGCCAAGAACACTGTAAAATTGTGTTACACCCTAGGCCCACAGTCCACCTAGGCCAGAGCAGCAGTGGGGAGGCCCAAGGCCCACACTACTAGGGACTGTCTATTGCTTGAAACCCAAGACTGCTACAACAAGTTGTAGATGATGTTGGCTGGAATAACAATCCAACAGGCTTGAAAGCTCCACATGTCTGTTACTGACTCCACAGTTGTTCCAGAGGTTCCATCCATTGGCACTGCCCTGCAAACAGGTGCTTTTAGGGTCTGCCCAGAGTAAACTTTTACTTGCCCAGCACTGGGTTCTAAGGCAAAAGCCTATGCTTACTAACCAAACTCATCTCCAGTAAATGGATTCTTGCTCTGTGTTATGCTGCTGGATTTGGGGTACTGTTAATGAAGACAGACCCTTGTTCACCTGGCTGACATTGAGTGGGATCATTCCTGGTCTCATGGCTTTTGGGATCTGCACAGTCTCAGAAATGTATTCAGTGCTGGCCCACATGGCAACCAGTGATGATTTAAGTGAAAACACCAGTCTGTCTCACTGGGACACAGATCACTGCCTAAAATCAGGGCAGGTCTAGAAGCTTCACATGCTAGTGTTAGTCCAGGGTAACTATGCACCCCAAGTCTGAGGCACAGGTGATGGAGACAGTCCTTTGGTCCCAAGGCTGATGTTAAGGTGAGTTGCACCTGAGACCATAAGCCATAAGCACCTGTGCAGTTTTGGAGGTGGCCTAGCAATGACACAGGCTCATATTTGAGTCAGTTCCAACAGTCTTTGGCTGCTTCCAGAGGCTCTAAGAGCTCTGGCTTGGATATAAAGACATTTAGTTTCTGCTTGTGGTTGGGTCTCATCATGGTGGTCCCAGCACTGAGCTCCAAGACAGAGTCCTGTGCCAGCTCTCATGGCCTACTCCCCAGCAGGTGAAGTATTGCTCCCTCTGCTGGAGGAGGGGTGGTGGAGCCAGTCAGCAACTGTCTAATGTGTGCAGTTTCAGTGACTCATTCCTGGAGTGCTGACCTAAAGGTAGGGGTTAGGAGGTTTCTGCCCTCTTCTGTGCTCAGTACTGGATTTCAAGTCTTATGCCTGGACTTACTTTTCTCTCCTTCCCTAAGCAAAGACATCTCTCTCTACACTGCAGCGCACCGAGGTGGGGGATGGGTGATGCAAGCAGATCTCACTTTCCTGACTTCTTCAGTTTTCTTTTCATTACATTGAAACCTGGCACTGTGAGGCACTTTGTTTCCTTAGCCTGTGTGAAGTTTGGTTCTAAATGGCGATTCAAATTGCTGTGTGTGGGAGATGATCACAGAAGGATCTGACTCAGGTGCCATCTTGCCCTGTCTCCCTACATTGTCCTCAAAATGTAAAATCTAATATACTTCACATTTGTAAATATTTGGTATGCTGTCAGGTGTGGTGGCACACACCTGTAATCTCAGAGACTGGAGGGAGGCTGGTGGGGGGAGGTTGAGGTAGTGGGATTGGAAGTTCAAAATCAACCTCAGCAAATTAGCGAGGTCCTGAGAAACTTAATGGGACCATGTCTCAAAATAAACAATAAAAAGGGCTGGGAAATTTTCAAGCTACTCTTGGTTCAATCCCTAATCCAAAAAAAAAAAAAAAGCAATCACTTGGCATGATAAAAAGAATTTGGAAAGGATAAAACACATTGTAGGTAAGTTCCTTCTAAATTATAAAGTACTTTGTACAAGGAAAAAAGTGATTTGTGAACTGCAAAGTATTTTGTAATCCATTGTAAACCAAAGCATTTATAAACTAAAAAGTAGTTTTACTGGTGGCAAAGTGATTCTTTCCCATACCTTTATTGGTGCATTATAGTTGTACATAATGTTGGAATTTCTTGTTACATATTTGTACATGCACTATATCACAGTATAATTTGGCCTATATCATTCCTCCGTATTCCCACTTTATATTCCCTGCTTCCTCCCCCTGATCCCTCTCCTCTAATCTATGAGATCTTTCCAACACCATTCTTTTCCTTTTTCCTTTCTAGCTTCCACATATGACAGAAAACATATAACCCTTGACTTTCTGAGTTTGGCTTATGTTGCTTAAAATAAGTTTTTCAATTTCCATCCATTTCTCTACAAATGACATAATTTCATTTTTATGACTGAATAAAACTCCATTGTGTATGTGTGTGTGTGTATGTGTATATATATATATATATATATATATACACATCATATTTTCTTTATCCATTCATACACTGATGGACAACTAGACTGGTTCCATATTTGATTGTTGTGTAAGACAGAGGAATAATTTTTGGCTGTTGCTGGTAGAATGGCAAGATGAGGGTAGCAGAGAAGTGAACTTTCAGGAGACTACACAGCATGAAAATGATGTGTGCTGACTGGGAGCCCAGGCATCAGACAGTGTGGCAAGTACTAAGAAAGAAGGAGTAGAAAAAAAAAAAGAGGGGAATTAAGAAAAGAGATAAGGGATCCACAGCACCTACAACATACAAACACATACATTCGCACACGCGCGCGCACACACACTCACACATGCATGCATATTAAAGTAAGAAAAAAATTATTTTCCAAAATCCAGTAAGTCTGATTTCTGTCTCAAGTGTAGTCTTGACATTCTGTCTTGTTCACAATCAATATCTGATCAAATTTCCTGGGATTTTGCTCCTGGCATTATGGCAGTATGGAGACATGCAGCTTGCAGTTAGGGAAAGGAGAGGGTAGAAGGATGCAGGATGGTTAGTCCTCTACTCCCCCACTGCAATTCTCTGTGGTTTAAATACCCTCCATGTGACATCAACTCCTCCTGCTGAGCTGAGGTTACCCTCTGGGAGATGTTAACGTGGGCCTACCTGACTCCTTTGCTCAGTGAATTTATTCCCTGTGGCTACCACTGTCCCCCTGCATTCAGTTGCAAAAAGGGGAAATCACAGCGAATATGGAAGAACCAGGATTTTTGGCTAGACTTAAGATTTGTGGATTTCCATAAGGACTTTTTTTAAGAGAGAGGAAGAGAGAGAGAGAGAGAGAGAGAGAAAGAATCATTTTTAATTTTTTTATCTGGCTTCTGTTTCTTTGACAGATGCGTATGTGTTGCTGGAGTTTGAATCTGGGTCCTCACACTTGCCAGGCAAATGCTCAAACTGCTGAGCCCTGCAAAAGGGATTTTTAGCCCTAGTTTCTCAGTGAACCCCTTTGAGTCCACTGAGACCAGGTGACAGACCCAAAATGGCATCTTCTGCCATTCACTGCCAGGAGTCCAGGAACTCCTTAGTCTGGTACAGATTGATTTCTGCTCTGGAAATGTTCCAAAGTTACTGTATTTCCAAATATTTCTGGATGACCAGGATTATATCCCAATGCCAATTGGGATCATGTTCTCTCTGGTCTGGGGAATCTTTGGAAGCCGTGATCAATGACTGGGAGCCAAAGCCGAGATAACTTCTCCATCACCATTTTCCACTGACCTTCCAAGATTTGTCTTTTGATGCCTGCAAAAGTTCTTGATCATTTTTTCCTATATGCATTCTGAGTACCTAAGTTCATACTCTCTGACTTCAAGGACTAAAGTTATATCACTTAGGCTCGAAGTTGTGCTTTTCTATTCAATTTATTCTGTTGGTGGTGTTTCCACCTAAATTTTAATTTGATTCATTGTGTGATTTCTTTCCAAGAGATTTGATTGATCTCTTTTAAATATTTCTTTCTTTATTGAAATAATTTTTCACCTCCTATATTTTCTCTCTTAATTCATTCCTTAAAACTTAGAGTTCACAGAACATTTTAATAACCTATTTTTATGATTTACTTCTATAAATGCATCCAGTCCCATATCTGTGAGCTTCTTTTGGGGGAATTTTGAATTTTGGGGGGAGATTTGTTTGCCTGTTTTTCTCACATTTTCAGAGGTCTTCGGCTAGTGCACCAGTTGGATTGTATTCTTCCTATTTTATTTGAGTGCCCTTTGGTGTGTAGCTAACTTTCTTGTTCTAGGGACTTTCAAGTTTTGGTGTATGAGTAGATGTCCAGGAGTGGACTCCTGTAGTTGTTTCTATTTGGGTTCTGGTTGATGGTTGAAAGTGTTACTCTCCCCTTTTTAATATGTCGCATATTGTTGCAGCTCAAGTGAGGCTAATTTTTGTGTGGAGTGAGGTTTGCTGTTACTTGACTGAATTGTGAGTGTTGCTCATAAGCAGGATCTCTACTCAGTGAGATTGAAGTTTCCCAATCATTTCCCAGCTTCTCTTAAGCAGATGGGGAGGAAGGACTATAAATAATGCTTACAACTAATTTATAGCCTACAACACGTATCTTATGTCTATTTTGAAAATCATAAGCTCAGGAATTGCTAGGAAGTACACTCTTGCTCTATTCTGCCATCTTCTCTTACTTACATATAATTTGTTTTAAAGAAGATGCAGCCCTTCAATGAGCACGGCAAAGTGCACTTCCTATACCCACCTAACCTGAGAAAGCTACTTTTCAACTTTTCAGCTTTCAGTTTTCCAAAATATTATCTATAAAATTTCTACCCCAAGCTGTTTGAGAGACTTATTATTTACTAGAGCAAAATTCTATTTTAGGGTTTAGGAGTTTCTTTCCATATAGTTACAAATGAGCCAGACAGCCCCTAAGTGATCAGTATGCTTAAGAATGTGATTAGCCAAGAATCAGAAAAACAAAGTGACTCAGATGCAGGAAGAGGAAAGAGGACAAGTACAGGGCTTTTAAAATAGTTTTCATAGAGTAGGTGTTAGGACCCCACAGATAGGGGACAAGAATGTGACACAAACTCAGTTAACCAAGCATATACCAGATTTATAGTTCCAAAATCCAGAACAGAACCTTTCTCAGATGTCTCTTATGTGATACAATGGGACACAGACACAGAGGAGAACTGTAAAACTGGAAGTGGCTGGGGAAGAGTCTACCAATCATGACTGAGATAAATTCATTAGCTCAAGTGGTGTATAGAAGAAGATCATGTCCTTCTACCTACCTACCTTAAGAGATTATCTCTAGGGCCAAATTGATTCTCAAGGTAGTTTCACAATGAGCCAATATAATGATATTGCCACAAAACCCCTGGACTTTGACTCCTGGAGCAGTTAAGTTCACATGATAGGGCCATTCTCGATATGGCTTTCTGTGAAAGCATAGCAAGAATGTGCTGGAACATGCAGAGAATTTATCCCAAACCATCTAGCTATGTAGGTCACGATTAACTATTTAGACCCCATTTCATTAGAGTCCCAAATTCTACTACAGGACCTCACTCAGACTCCTGCTTTCTCCTCTAACCCTACCAAGAGTGTCCTTCCCCTCATTCTGCTGTGCTGTCATGAGATCAGTGCTGGGACACTCTATTTCATCCTTTCTGACCCACTACTCAAAATGCATAGGTTGGCCATGGTAAACATCTGTCATCCCAGCAAATCCAGAGGTTGAGGCAGGAGGATGTCAAGCTTGAGATCAACTTCAGGACCTTAGAGATATCTTTGGCAACTTGGCAAGAACCTGTCTCAAAATAAAATAAAACCTGAGGGTGCTGGAGTGGTGGCTCAGCAGTTACAGTGATTGTCTGGCAGGTGCAAGTACATGAGTTCAAATCCCAGCACCACATACACAACAAAGTCTCAGAGCAACGAAAGGCACATGAAAAATTAAATAAAATTGATTCTCTTTTTCTTTCTCACTGTCCCTCTGTCTTTAAAAAAATAAATAAATAAAATGGAAAATAAAATCTGGAATGTAGCTCACTGGTAAAACACCCCTGGGTTCAATGCCCAGTACCAAAACAAAGTATCTGGGTTTTCCATGTCTCTGTGTGTGCACTCCAGCTTTATCCCATGGTCAACAGGCTCAACAAGCACCTACGCTGCTGTTTTTTTGAGTTTATTGGGATTGAGTAGTAAACAAAAGCTGAGTTACTCTAAACCATCACCTTGAAACTCTGCCTTTCTTTTGTCCACTATTGTTTGTGGGAAATTGAGTGGTTTGATTACTTTTTGTTGATTCTTAGGAGTTCTTGTATGTTTCAGATACAAGTACTGTATGGTTACTAGAGTCCTATGCCATCCACTCTAGATGTCTCCATGTATCAGGACCTGACATTTGCACCCAAAACTGATCAGAAAATGTAATGGTAAAAAGCAGGATAGCAATTTTATTCAACATGGCCATAATGAGAAGGCAAAATGAGATCAAGCATCTCTTCCCCATCATTTTGGTACTGACATGAGCTTCCAGAATTTTTCACAAAGATGATGAGATATGTGCATAGTCAAGCAGTCTTAGTCAAACTAAGACTGGGATGGTCTTTACTCATGATTGACCAGGCAAGGCCTTATCAGAGTTCAGAAAGTTGCTGTTGTCAGGGGGTATTTTCAACTCATTACAAAATGTTTATCAATCAGACCTGTTGCTTCTGAAATCCAATATGACTTGCGGAAAAGGAGATAGATACAAAATGAAGGCAGAGGTAAGTTAATCAACAGGCGTTTGCAGGATCAAATGAAGAATCTAAGTTCATATTACCATTCCTCCCTTGTCTTTTGTCCATTCCTCAATCCTGAGGGAATTGAAGTGTTGGCTAATCTATCTTTTCAGGTTTCTTGGTCTGGTGGTTATGGTCAGCCAGGGTTTCTCATAGGATACTTTTAGAACTTTCTGAGGAGTGCTTAGCTCCTTCAATCTTTCCTCTCTACCAGTTGTGCCAAATTCCAGGATGGATCAGGGTCTTTCTGACCACATGGCTTCCCTTGGAAGCACTGGGAAATTTTCCCCTCTCTAGTGACCTTATTCTATGCAAATTATGCAGTGGTTGTCTCCTAGTCTCTAGTGTTCATGTGATTCCTCTGATCCGTGGGTTGGGGGACTCACTGGAGTTTCAAATCCCTTTCAGAGGAGACTCTTTATCCTCTGGGTTCTAGCTGACCTCAGAGGATTAGAGCCAATATATTGCTTGACCTCATAACCCTTTAATCCTTTTTGGCTTGGGTCCTCAAATCAGCAATTGAACATACTGCAGACAGTTCCATTAGTCTCTTCCACTGAATTAGGGATAGTATTAGTAATCTGAGTTCAGATCTTGTATCTCTGATAGGTGACACTGATATCTCAAAATATTGCCCAGGTTATTTTGTTAGAAGAGATTTTTCTGCAAAATTCTAATGGTGACATTTAACAAAATTTAACAATCCAAAGAGAAATATAAGAACAGTTTGTATAAGATTTCTAAACCAAAATCTTTGAAATGATGAACAAATTTGACAAGCCCTTAGACAAACCAACAAAAAGAAAAAGAGAGAAGACTCAAATTAATAAAATCAGTGATGAAAAATGAGAAATCACCACAGACATAAAAGGAATCCAGAGGAGCATTAGGGACTTATTTTGAAAACTTATACCCCAATAAATTGGAAACTCTGGAATAATTATTGCATTTCCAGACAAATGTAATCTGACAGAATTGAATTGAGAGGACATAGAAAACCTAAGCAGGACAAAAACTTGTAATGATATAGAAGCAATAATTGAAAGCTTTCCAATAAAGAAAAGCACAGGATCAGATGAATAGTCAACTGAATTCTACCAAACCTTTTTTTATTGAGAAATTTATTTGTTTAACAATCATGTAAGTTTTTAACAAAATAATATCATATGTATATAGATTCTGAAAATTAGATTTACTCCCAAGAGTGCCCCCCCCCAAGTACCCACCCTTATCCCTCCCCTCCCCTTCCCCAAACGTCTCTAAAAATGTATTAGGTTGTATAACATTACAATTTATCCAGATTTAACACATGATAATAGACCTCCTTTCTCAATTCTACCAAACCTTTAAAGAAGAACTACTGCTGGAAATTAAAGATGGCATGCTAGAGGAATTTGCATTTATAGGTGCTCCATGACTCAGAATTCAAGCAGAAAGAGACTGCTTCTCTGCATGGTGATGAAAGAGAGATTTCAGTAAAACTCAATACTGGACGATCAGAGTGTCTTATAGACTAAGAAATTTGGGTGTATTAATCAAAGAAGAAAGACTAAACTACATTGTATCAAGATGGTTGTGGCAGCAATGGAAATGACAGAAGCAGTGCTGATACAGCCTGGAGGGAGAGAGAACACAGAAAACACAACAGATTTAGACAGAAAATATCTTGAGATCAGGAATACAGCCTGCCTCTGCCCTTAGCTATTCCAAAGGCTGTACTAGTGAATTTGCATGAAAAGTATCCTGTGCTTCCCACTGGCCATGGACAGTTGAGTTGGGAGTAATGTTGAGATTGCCACACCACGGTTTCTGCTGCAGGAGCCTGGAGACCTCAGCAAACATGGCTCCATGCACCTGGCAAATAACTGCAACATGATTTAAGGTGTACCAAGCAGAACAACAGTGAAACAGGTATAGAGAATACTTTATTCAGGGAATTCAAGTCTGAAAAGTGAAGGGGAGCTGAATTCCTTCCCCCTTTGAATTTGCTGACTCACATGAAGTGGGCCAGGAATCTAAATATGCAGGGGCAAATGCACTGAAAGACTAAGCTCAGGAAGCCTGGAAAGGCTGTGTTTGTGGCCTACAAAGGGGCAGAAAGGTTGGCTCCCTGACCCTGCCCATAATCCTAGGGACACTCCTGAGATTCGAGATTCAGTCTTCCAGCAGATGTTGGCAATTGCTAAGCCCTAAAGACCTGATTAGACCACACCCCCACATTCCAGTACTCTACTCTTAGGTCTCTGCTGCAGCCACAACATGGGAGATCATCAATCTGGTCTGTGCAGAGAAAATTCCAGCTGATAGAACTGTGGGCACAGATACATTCAAGGACTTGATGGGTGATTATGTTCTGAGAGCCCTCACATAACAACTTAAACTTTCGAAGCCTCAGCTGTGTCATAGGTAAAACAGGCATGAATACCATTCCCCATCATGTAGGTTTTTGAGTATTGAGTTGGGAGCGCGAGTGAATCTTTTAAAAGATAACTGTGTGCATTTATGAATATTTGACAACAAATCTCATGATTGTAATGCACCAATAAAGTAAATAAATAGATAAATAAATAAAATGATTGCCATATGTCCTTATTATGGAAGTGAATGATGATTTTCAAACAATTTTAATAACATTGTATTGTCTTTCAAGGAGCCTATATTTTTAGTAAGAATATAAAATGATAGCATGGAAAGTAGGATAATTCAGTGTAAAAAGTGGTAAAGGCAATATTTTCTGGTGAGAGAGTTAAGAGATAAAATGTTGACTGTACAATGAGGGAATGCACAATTATTAGCAATCATAATTTCCTTATTATGTGTCATGTCCTGCACTAAAGACCAGATGTGTACTATCCAATTTATACCCAAGAATATAAAAAATAAAAAGAATACTTGCTCAAAATAATAGCTGTGTTGTTACTACTATTACTACTACTACTACTACTACTACTACTTCCACTACCACCACTGCCTAGAATAAAGTTTCTCTTCCTCACTCCAGCTTTGAGGGACCAATGTCTGGCAAGATGAGCAGTTTGTCTGATTCTTTTCCCTCCTCTATCAAGCTGGAAACTTGTTTTCCAACTAATATTTTCCCTTTCCTTGAATCCTGTCTCTCCTTCCTCTTGCCCACTGCCCAGCCCTGGATCAGCGAGGCAGGAAGCTCATGGTGTAGTTCCTTGGGATTGTGACTAACCCCACGAGTTTAGGAGACACATCTATGTCCTGGGGTGCCTGTGGGGACTTGAAGCGGAAGTTCTGCAATATGGTTGTGAGGAAAAGAAAGAGCTCCATTCTGGCCAGGCCTTCTCCAAAACAGTACCGCTTTCCTGAAGAGAGAAGGGAGGCAAATGTGAAAGAAACTTTCACTATAGCCTTTCTCCAACCTCAGATCCTTGCTGCATTCTCCCAGGGAGGAGGAGCTGCACTTGTGGCCCAAGAGACCTTCAGTAAGGGCCACACTCCTCCATGAGCTTCATTTTTCCTTGTACATGAAGGGGGTGATCCATGCCAGCATGTGGCAATGGGAATTTTAGGTGCCCCTCCCCTAAAATACATTATCAAATATGGCTGCTGTGCTGTTTGTCATCTTCCAAAATCTAAGGATTTTTGTTCTTCTGTGTCCTAGGAAAGACTTCTGACTCATTCTGATATTTCATTTTTGCCATATCTAAGCAAGGTTTGAATATCCTTTCCCTTTTTCCTTGATGGAAATATAGCTCTTGGGAGTTATGGGAATTGTAATTCATTAGTGCAGGGTAAATCCCAAGAGGATCTTACAGCTGAAGAAAGATGCTAGGCTGCCCTTAGGGAGGAAGCTGGGATGAGCTTCCCCTAGTGCTGTGAGCTGTGGCCTGGCAGCAAACAGTGATTTCTTACCAATGGAAAAAGGCACAAAAGCCTTATTCTTCTTAAACTGCCCCTTGTCTTCCAGGAAGTGCTGGGGGTTGAAATCTTGAGGATTGGAGAAGAACTTTGGGTCTCTCAGCACAGAGCCCAGCATAGGGAACACTTCAGTGCCCTGGCAGTAGGAAGAAGGGGGAATGAATGTGTTGAAAGTTCACAGGCATTAGAAGAGAGATTTAGGGAACCCCATATGAAGAGAAATGGCAGGCATATGAAGGAGGCAAGAAATGGGGTCTTATAATGGGGGAAGCATTGTGGAATATGAAGTTAATGTTTCTGAGACAGGAAGTCAGAAGGAAAGGGGGTCTTTGTCTACTGGGGAAGGAATTTAGAGAATGTGCTGCTCATGTCTCTCAAGGCTGGAATTTGGGGGAACTTGGAAGATCATATGCCCTGAGAGGAAATTTGAGAAATATGAGGATCTTAACTCTTAAGGCAGGATGTATGGGGGACATGCAATTCCTGTCCTGAAGGCAGGAGGTCAAGGGAAATGAAGTTTATGTATATTCAGATCGGAAGGATGAGAAACATAGGGCTGATTCTCCTGAGACAGAAAGTCTAGGGATACAAAGGATACAGGAGTCTGTGAATGAGAAAGTAAAGGGGACTTGGCAGATGTGTAATTCTTAGATTCAGGGAGTGGGGATAGAGTATGGAAATATTTTGATAGGGATGGGGTGCTGGGATCTGAGGGAGTATCTCAAAGTTTCCTCTAAGCTAAGGACAGCAGCACCTTGGGGAGGATAAAGTCCCGAAACTTGGTGTCCTTGGTGATCCTATGAGCCAGGCCCATGGGACTTAGGTCTCCAAATCTTTGGATCTCATGAATGACAGCCTCTGTGTAGGGCAGCTTGGATTGGTCCTCAAACTTGGGCTGCCGGTTCCTGCCAATCACCCGGTCAATCTCCTCACATACCTTGGCTTGGGGAAAAGGAAAAATGTGTTTAGATAGCCAGGGGTTGCAGAACAGGGATTGATAGTCCAAATATCTAAAACTGGGTGGATGTCAATCATCTATATGTGACATGCACTTAGACCATTCAAAACAATGAATGCCATATACATTGTATTGTTGATATGTGCCAGAATCTTATGGGAGCTGCAAATCAGAGATTTTAGGGAGTCCCTGGGGGAGCTGGCAGAAGGTAGTTAGTAGATTCAGTAGAGGAGCAATCTGCCAATCGTTTCGCATACATTTATGATTGTAATGGCTACTGAGACTTGGCTGATTTCTGTTAGCTGAATATCACCTATCTCAGCATACCAGGGAAGGTCCAGGGACCTGAGATAGGTGGGATCATTGCAGCAGGCTCAGAGGAGTTTGAAGGGTCAAAGCTTTTACTTCCCTGGCCCCTTTACCCTTACCCTCCACAGCTGGGTGCTTCATGAGCAGCAGGAAGCCATAGCGCAAGGTTGTGCTGATAGTCTCTGTGCCAGCAAAGAAGAGGTTCAGCATGGTCAGCACTAGGTTCTTCATACAGAACTCTGTGTTGGGGTTATTTTTCTCCTGAAAGAGAAAGTCCTTCAGGCCAAGCCCACTCCTCTTCCCAGTAGGGTCCTACTGGAGTTTTTCCTTGGACTCAACTCTTTGAGGACCAGACCTAAGTTTGGGAGGGGGTACCTAGGTTTGGCAGGTTCTGTTCAGGTTCCAGGCCTTTGCCTAGGCTTCTGGCTTTGCCCAATATGCTCTTCTCCTATTCTTTGCCCTGATGACTATCTCTTCTTTAATTACCAAGTTGGTCATTACTTTTTCAATAATGGGGTATTAGAAAGTGAAGGACAGAGAGAGACCATGGGCCTAGATGTCAAAATGGAGTGATTCACTGAGAAATAGAGTTAGATAATTAGAGATTCTTTCTGAAACCCAAAATTTTGAGCAACAGCATTCTATTTGTTCCCCAAAACATCTTGAAGTGTCTTTGGAGGATAGCCTTCTCTGATCCTTTGACTTCAATTCCATAAAGCCCCATCTCCTTTCTGCTCAGAAGAGAGACTGACCTGAAGTTGGAGGTGGGGCCTTCCAATGTCACACAGTAAAGCCAGGTCACCTGTCCACATAAGTGTAACTGATGACCGAGGTATGAAACATTAGATAATTCAGTGGCTGAAAGCACCATTAAGAGTCAAAGAGACACTAGATTGAGGTAGGGTCCAATGCTTCCTTGCTGTGTGACCTAAGGAAAGAAACTTATGCATTCTGGGTTGTAGTTTAGTCATTTATAAAACTGGAATCATAATAGAACATTGTTCAAGAGCTGTTATGGGTATTAAATGAGCACTTAAAATGGTACCCTGCACAGGGCAGGAGTGTAGAGGAAGTTGCTGTGCATAAAGACTTGGCAAATTGAATAGTGCCATTTAATTAAGATTGGGACTGTGAGAATTATTATGAGGAAGCTAATTGGGGCTTCTGTTCTTTCCTCCTCCCCATCTTGACTTCCCTCTGTCTGGTTCTGGACCTCCCCACCCTGACTGCTGACTGTACCTCCTGCATACGAATGAGAAAGGTGTCAATGAAATTCCATGGGGAATTGGGATCCAGAGTGCGCTGGTTCTGCTCCACTTTCTTAGCTATGAAGTCCTCAAGCCCCTGCAGCTCCTTAAAGGCCTGTTGCTGAGGTCCTGGCAGGTGCTTCATCACTGAGTAGAACATTTCATAGAGCTAGGGGTTATGGAAAGAGAAAGCAAAGAAGAAACAGCTGCCAGTGGGCAGCACACAATAGGAGTAGGACCTGTCTCAAGGCAAGAAAGGACCTGAGTTCAAGGCATCTATCCAGGTGTTTAAGTGGGGTCAGATGGCAACATGAAGCTAAGTTTTCCTGTGGCTTAAGTATGAGAGTAATTGTCTAACTAAGTGAGATGGACTGGAGCACACATATACTTTTCAGATCTTCAGGTGAGATTGGGTTGGCAGACATCTAGTTGAGATTCTCAGATTGGACTTTATGGGGTGGGGGAGGATCAACTATTTAAGTATTTAGGCATTCAGGCAACTTCAGCTGGAGATAACTGTTCATATACTTAGAGTATGTGGATTGGGAGCAACTAAGCAGGTGTTCACACATTAAAGTGATGCTGAAGTTCAGGTGGTAAACTGATGGGGATAACTGCCCACCTGTATAGATACTCAAAAAGGTTACAGAGAGGGACCCTTTTAGGTATGTGAGTGAATTGTGTTGAGGACATTTATTTGGGTGTTTAGGGAACATTCTGTCCAAAATATTTGGAGTCATGGTTGTAGTGCCTGTCCCAAGGGTTCCAGTAATTAAGTGGGCAGAATAGGGAACATTTATCCAAATGTTCCAGTAGGTTGAGGACAACTTTGTAGAGATCAGATGAAGTTGGTTGCCTAGAGTTTGAAGCACTAGGTGGCAGGCATTCAGAAGGGGGCTGAAGTGGTAATTTATCCAGGTATTAAAATATTCAGAAGGCTGGTTAGGGAGTATCTGCTAGATGTTAAGATAAATTGGGTTGGGGACACCTGCACAGGCAAGAGAGCTGATTGGAAGCATTTGGCTTTGCTGAAAGGTCTGTTTTGAGGGGCATCTGTTGAGATATACAGTGTTAGAAACTGTATATTGGGCACCTGTCCTGGGTCCTAGTGCAACTGTTCAGTTGTCCAATATTGAGGGCTGGTTTTTAGAGGATCTTGACAGTGGAGGAAGATAGCAGTTTGGGACTCTAATTGCCCTATGGGTGGGGATGAGGAGCATTTTACTGGTAGTATTAGGGGCATGGTAGTGTCAGGCTGGAACAAGTTACCTGTCCGGTGGGGGAAGCTGTGAACTGGAAGACTCCCATCATCATACGCAACAGTGACAGAAACTCTTTGTCCTCATAGTCAAAGCGGTCACCAAACGAAATGGAGCTAATGACATTGGCAACAGCTTGGCTCAGGTAGAAGGTAGGATCTATGAATGCACCTGGGGTGGTGAGATAGGTAGGAGGGGTAGACCAGGATTGAAAAAGAGTCAAATGGTGGTCTGAAGCCAATCTGAGAATTTGAGGAGAATACAGCACCATACCCCAGAGCTGGGACCACAGACACTCTTTCCCAATCTAGTCCCCAGGGATTTTCCTAGGCCTACTCCAGGGTTCCTGGCTCACCACAGGTGTCCTTGAAGGCCTGGATGAGGAAGCCTGCCTCCTCCTGGATGCGCTCCTCAATACCTCGCTTGCCCACCCCGAAGTCCCGCAGTGTGGTGATGCAGAAGCGCCTGAGTTGCTTGTTACACTCCCCACTGCTGAATGCTACACCTAGGGATGTGAGTGTGTAGAGAGGTCAGAGACAGGGGGTGGAACAAAAAGGCCACAGAATACCCCCAAGATGATACCCTAAAAATTTGGGATTGTGCAGAAAGTGAGGGAGTAGAACAGTGGGTACAGAGTTAGAGTGCTACACTAAAAGAGATGCACAGATTCAATCTTGGACAAAGAAAGTCAGAAGAATAGAAAGG
This sequence comes from Aplodontia rufa, assembly GCA_004027875.1. Taxonomy (NCBI): domain Eukaryota; kingdom Metazoa; phylum Chordata; class Mammalia; order Rodentia; family Aplodontiidae; genus Aplodontia; species Aplodontia rufa. The sequence goes on along the minus strand of PVKS010015228.1, from coordinate 19,850 downwards.
GAAAAAGACAAGACAGATGCACAGAAACACATACAGAGACACTTCAATGGAGGGAAGGAAAAAAGGAGGTAGCGCTGAGAGGGGCAGATACAAGAAAGGCAAAGTGAGATTGTGGAAACCTGGAGATGAAGATAAAAATTCTAAAGGATTCTCAATTAAGCAGCAGAAAAGATTAAAATAATAGGAAGGGAAAGAGAGGGTCTGGAAAGATTGTTTCGAGGGGATGGAGGTATGTGGATTTTTAAGTAGTCATTATGAGATTTTGATAGAGGAAGAAAAAAGGGAGGAGAGGAAAAGAGGAAGAACCGTGGGGAAGCACAGAAGCTGAAGATGACAAAAACATCAGATAAAGTTAGAGAGATTCCAAAAGGAGGATCTCACAAGTTTCTAACAAATGGATCCATCCAGGGAAAGAAGAGCCACCTAAGTGAGAGAGAAAATGTTGAGAAGCAGGGAAAAATTGGGACATGGAGGTTTAAGACAGGCCAGAGTCCAACACAGGGAAAGGCAACAATGGATAGGGACATGAAGAAAAGAGCAGACAAAAGGCTCTGCACAACCTTGAAGGGTAGTTAAGTCAGGGGAAGGCTGAGGAACCTGAGGCCACCAAGTCTACATGGCCACCTTCCCACTTACCATAGCCTTTGAAGAGCCGGTCATAGATGGCCTGCTCACCTCGTCCACTGAACTCGTCAGCCTGATCCACCAAAGCCTCCTTTACTGCATCATATCCACACAACACCACAACCCGACGAGGACCCAGGTGGATTGTGAACACAGGGCCATAGTGCTTGCTGAGCTGAGGGGGTTGAACAGGAATAGTTAGGGGGCTCATTCACTGAATTGGTTTGTTCCCTCTTGTCAGATATTGGGATGTAGGATCTGTTTTTCCTGGCTAGGTTCTGGCTTCCCAACACTCAAAATTCTCCTCTTTTAAAACCCCAACTCATCATGGTCAATATTCTGCTACAAATCCCTGGTGAATCTTGGAAGCTGCTGTGCCCACGCCATCCTACCCATCTCCCTGGCTGTGGCACCTTCATGAGACAGTTGTACATCTGCTCTGTGTCCAGCTGCAGGTAGTTCCCAATGAAGGGCAGTGGGGTAGGTCCAGGAGGGAGCTTCCCCCAGAGCTTCCTCTTCTTCCAGACAGACATCAACACCATTACACTCAGGCAGGCCAGCAAAGCCACCAGAAGTAGTCCTGAGGCTAGCATGGTTGTAGTGAGGATGACAGGCAGGTGGCGATAGCTGGGATGATTTGCCTTTATACGCCCAGGATCAAAGGCTGGCCTTTCATCATCATTACATAATTGTCCTTTTCTCTTTCCAACTACACCTCCCACTATGTGTGGGAGTATCAGTAGACAAACTTAAGAACTGAGACTTTAGCATATTTGAAAGGGCTCCTGAGTTTTGCATATGGGGTCACAGAGTTAAAAGTTATCCTCTAGGTGTGGATATCAAGGTCTCAGGAGAAAAGAATCCTAAGGTCTGCATTTCACTGGAATAAAACAAGTTGTGTGAATATGGATTTGTGTGTATTTCAGTGAGGAGGGAGATAGGTTTAAGGGACTCAGGAGGGAAAATTCCAGGGTTATGGGTTTCCAAGACTTGGGTGAGGAAGGAGCCAGAGCGATAGATGTGGAGTTCTTGGGAGGAGAAACGTATGGAAAGCTCTGCAGGATTCTGTAGTGAGCACCTAAGCCCAGGTGTTGACCTGTTTGCTTTGGCTATGTGCTATCTCTTGATGTCCACACTCTTCACAGTAACCTCAAGGTGAGGCCAGGATGGACAAAACAGAAGTTGGTCTTCCAGTGCCTGTGTGTGACTGGGAAAAGTGTAGAAGATGAGAGTCACATTGTAGAATAATTTTTCACGGAACTGAAGAAGAGTAACACAGAGTCACAGTTGACAGAAATGCTGACCAGACCTTGAAAAATAATAAGAACCAGGAATGTGGTGGAAAATACCTACAGTTCCCTGGGTTGTCATTTACAAAGAACCCCACTGGAGGCTGGTGCAGTGGCTCAGCTGTTGGAGTGCTTGTGTGGCATGCACAAGGACCCAGGTTCAAACCCCAGCAGCATGTACACAACTAAGTGCCTGAGAAACAAAGGCCAGATGGAAAAACAAGTAAAATTGATTCCCCCCCACTTTCTCATTCTTTCCTCTCTCTTAAAAAATTAATAAATAAAAATGAAACTCTAAAAATCAAACAAATAGCTCCACTGGATTCCTATGTTGGCCCTTAGGGAAGGACACCAGGTTTATTGGATCATTTCTATCATTACTGTTGTTATTAATATGCATGCTTCCCATTTTACATAGGGGTATACTGAGGATGGAACACAGGATGAACATGTGACATATAGACGAGAAACACATGAGCCAAAGGCCCTAAACTCCTTTCTGTCCTACTCTGTCTTCTCAATTTCCCCTTCCTGGGTCTTGTTTTCCCCAACAGCAGATGGGGAATACTTGGAAAGCGAAGATCCTATTAGAGGGTGCATTGTCTCTTTTACGAGTTATTGAGTGATTTCTGTATTTTTTAGGGAGTGTTATTAGCAACCAAAGGGAACTCTAGGAGGAGAGATTTGGGTAAAGTCCAGTATAGGGAACAGAGGTGGAACTGGTGAAGCTGAGGCTGGGAGAAGAGAAGGGTTAAGTGGCCCTACTGTGTCCTTCCTTCCCTGAAATTGTCCGTAAATAATAGGGAATAGCTATCACTTGGTGAATTTATTGTACTCCAAAAAGAGTGAGTCTATTTTTGCATATTCTTTCCTTCTCTCTCTCTCTCTTTCTTTCTTTCTTTCTTGTTTCTTTCCTTTTTTCTTTTTTCTTAAAGAGACAAGGACAGAGAGAGAGAGAGAGAGAGAGAGAAACAATTTTTATGGAGCTTTCCTTATGGCTTTTGTTGCTCTCTTTTTTTTTTGAGAGAAACAATTTTTATTGAGAAATTTATTTGTTGAACAATCATACAAATTTTTAACAAAATAATATATAATGTATATAGATTCTGAAAGTTAGATTTACCCCCAAAAAGTGCCCCTGCCCAGTTACCCACCTTTATCCCTCCCTTTCCCTTCCCACAACATCTCTAAAAAAAGTATTAGGTTGTGTAACATTACACGATATCTGGATTTAACACCTGATAATAGACCACCTCTCTCAATGGCCAGGGTCTAATTCCAGCCTCCACAGATGAGTGAAGATATTCGACCCTTGGTTCTCTGGGTTGTGCTGATTTCACTCAGCATAATTTCTTCCATAGCCATCCGTTTGCCTTCAAAGTTGCTCTGACTCTTAGTTGTGTACATGGTGCTGGAGTTTTAACCCGTGTACTCACACGTGCCAGGCAAGTGCTGCAACCGCTGAGCTACCACTCCAGCCCCTGCACTCTGATATTTGATTCATATATGTTTATACTCATGGTACCTTCTTGATTATCTGTTCCCTTCATTACTATGTAGTGACCTTCTATGTCTCTTAGCGCTGATTTTTAGTCCATGTCCAATTTGTCAGCTATGAGTACACCAACTTTTTGCATTTGGATTCCATTTGTTTGGAATATCATGTTTCTATCCTTTCACTATAAGGCTGGTGGCTGGTGAGGTGTTTCCTGTAGGCAAAAAACAGCTGAGTCTCATCTTCTTATAATCTAATCCCCTGGATTGTGTATTTTGATGGCAGAATTAAGACCGCTCACATTCAGACTTATTATTGAAAGCTATGCACTGCTATTCTAAGTCTGCCCAATTTCTTTTGTGTTTTAAAATATTGTTGTTTACTTCTTCCTCACCTATTTGTCTTAGAAGCATGATGATCAAATGAGTTAATAGTGTTAGACTTTGAATCTCATTTGTTTACCTACTTTTCTAGTGAGATTTATTCTTTCTCAGGCTCCTATAATTGTATTTGTCTTTCTCTTTTGGGTATAGAAGTTTTTCAGTATTTTCTGTAAGGCTGATTTAGTGGTCATGAATTCACTTCATTTATATTTATGTTGTAAGGCCTTTATTTTTTCTTTGATTCTGAATGAAAGCCTTCTATGTGTTTAATTCTAGTTTGTTAGTTAATGTCTTATTTCCTTCTAGTGCTTCAAGTACATCATTCAGTGCCCTTCAGGCCTTTTTAGATTTTCTGCTGATGAATCTGCTTTTATTCTGATGGATTTCCCTTTATATGTGACTTAGCACTTCTCTCTTTCAGTTTTTATTATTTTTTCTTTCTTCTGTTCTTTTGGCAGTTTAATTATATTTTGAAGAGGTTCTTTTCTGGTCATGTCTATGGGGTTGTAAATGCCTCCTGTGCATATCTTTCCCCAAATTTGGGGGTTTTCTATTATGTCACTGAAAAAGTTTTCTAATGCCTTTAGAAAGTAGCTCTTTTACCTTGTCTGTTCTGATTACACATAGTCTTTTAATGGTGTCCCATGGATCTGCTCTATTATGTTCATTCTTATTTTCTTCTTTATTGTTGTCTGAACATGATAATGCATTCACTGTGTCTTCAAGTCCTGGTAGTCTTTCTTCCACTTGGTGTATTCTATTGGTGAGATTTTCAACTGAGTATTTATCTGACGTATTGTGTTTTCATTTCCAAGATTACTGTTTGGCTCTTTTTCTTTTTGAATATCTGTCTCTTGATTGAATGTCTTTTTTATATCCTGCATTGTCTTCCTTAACTCATTCAGGTTTTTATTTCTTCTTGGATTTCATTAATCTTTTTCAAAATCATTTTTAAAATCCTTTCACATTTAATTCATTTCAATGTAATGACTCTGTTATTATAGAATTATAAACTTCAGGAAATGTCATTTCTTTGTTTCCCCCCTACATTTGTTGTATTTACAAGTTGAGCTTTGCACACCAATTGTGATGGATATCTCTTCCACTTTAACGTGAGGGTCTTCCTATGAGACAGACTTCCCTGGATGAGAAGTCCTAAGGCATCAGTTGATGTAGAGCTGAGTTTAATTTCAAGTGGATTCATAGTGTAGCTTCATTACGGTTTCTTTGGCTGTGATTAGTGTGTTTGGACACAATGAATGCAGTGACAGCCTGAGGAACCTGATTGCTGGGTAGTCTTTAGGAAAGTGGGGTCTGTCTTGTGGTTCAGGTGTGTTGGAGGCAGCAGAGAATATGGAGGGTATCTGTGGTAACTCCTCTAGTCTGGACAGCAATGTGTGGTCTGATAGGGCCTATGCTAAGGTCCCTTATAGATGTGGTGTCCACAACCTTTTTTTATTTCTCTCTGCTGTTATTATGTGGGTGAATGTTCAGGAGCATGTATTCAGACCCCTGCCAGCCATATGTACTTTCGATCAGGTCATCAGATGGGGGTTTTTATTTCCCATATTCTTTAATTCAAAATATACACCAAAGTTGTAGTGAGTTTGGATTGTGAGTTGAGTAAGGTATAATTTTACTTACCTTGGTTAGGAGTGTAGTTCAGTGGCAGAACATCCACACAGTGTGCTCAGTGGCTGGCTTGATCCCCAGCACTGCACAGAAAGAGACAACAGAAAATACTAACAACAAATAAGAGCAAATGGGACACAGAAATATGGTGAAGGCCAAATTTAAAACTATAGCAATCACAATACCAATGAGTACAGAAATAGCAGGGAAAAACATAATATAACATTAGAAAGTGATAAATTATTAATAGAAAAGGAAGAATATAGAAAAGAAAAGGGGAAAGGAAAGAATGAGAAAATAAAAAGTTAAAAAAATTGAAAAGCAAGCAGGAGAAAGATACACACACCCACACATACATGTGCACACATGTGCACGCACACACACACACACACACACGTATCAAACAACAATAACAGAAAGGTCTTACTAGAAAACTTTCCTCTTTGCCAACTGACTTGCTTTAAGTTCCACAGATAACAAGAGTAGAAACTGGTCATGCCCTTGTGTGACTATAAATTCCATATTCTTACTATCACTCTGGACTTCCCATTCCACCTCTTTTTCTTCTCCCTGTAATCTCCCCTGGTTCTTGAAACACTTCCCTGTAAGCTTGAAATGAAAGATTTTGAAATGTTAGAAAAGAAAAAATAGTCTCTTGATATGAGAGATATTTGACTTTGTATTGTTTTGTGTTTGGCATCTCCCAGCTGGCAGTGAGGTGAAAGGTGGGTCAGGAGAAAAAAATTTTGTAGTCAGAGAGTAAAATGTTTGTGTTTAATATTTCAGAGTGAAGACAAAGGTTAGGGTGAGGTTGTGGGAGTGTTGGCTGAAATAGTGCAAAGAGAAGTCAAAGTTCTTTCTGTCTCGTTTCGACAGCTGATGCCCATGACCACAGGAATGCCTTCCTACCAGGAAAATGGTAGGACACAGAGGAGAAGAAGGGAGGACAAGTTTAATAGATTATATAGATGAAGCAGATAGACTCAAAGGAGATAAGGTTTTCATCTATATTTTCATTGACAAAAATTATACATAGTTATGGTCTACTACATAAGGTTTTGAGATATATATATATATGTATATATACATATATATATCATGTAATAACTAAATCAAGGTAATGACTATGTACTGCCTTGTATACTTATTTTTGTGGCAAGAACACTCAAAATCTCTCTTAGCAATTTTCAGGATTAAAATACATTGTTATTAACTATATTCACATTAGGTCTTCTAAGCTTATTCTTCTTGTTTAGCTGATATTTGAATTCTTTGCCAAAAACCTACCAAATTCTCCCCTCTGTGAGAATCTAGTAATCAACATTCTCTCTGCTCATGTGAATTTGACTTTTTCAGTCCAAATATAAAGGAGATCACATAATATTTGTCTTTAAAAGGAGAATGGATTTTTTTAAGGGAGAAGGTTTCAGAGTCTATAAATGCACTGAGTAGTTTCTGTTTCTAATAATGACTGAGTAACTCATAGTGGATCAAGCATTTTACAAATATCAACTATAAACTCTGAATAAACCTTAAATAAATTCCAACAGTTGCCTGACTGGTGAATGAAACAAAATTAAAATAGATAGTTACCAAAGGAATTGAAAGAAGGGGGTTACCCAGGATTGAGTTTGTTTATTGTTTTAATAGCTTTTGGCCCAAAAGTAGGCTCTGTACAGCATCTTGTGGGGTGGCAAAAAACCAGAGAGAAACTTCTGTTTTATGATTTCAATAACTAGAAGATAGATTCTGGGTGATTTATTGTAGCCCCTGGTGATAACAGTAGTAGAATCTCAGAAAAGAGACAGAGGAGGAAATCCAAATTCCATATGTAAATTCTGCCAAAAATTATGACTGGTTATTGAACTATTTATGTGCTGAGAAATTCAAGGTACTCATCTAAGATGAAAAGTACTGAATTGAGATTTCAGACCTGACCATTTGAGCTTAGCCAAATTATTACTTTCTGAATCAAAAGAAAGGAAACAAATATTTCATTTAACACTATACCAGAATGCAAGGTCTGCAAGTATGAATTCTCACTTCCAGGATGAAGATCCAAATGACGTAACAGAGGATTTCAAGATGATGGAGCAGATGTGGACAGTGATCCTCGACTCCTCCACAGCCCAGAAACAAAGAAGTGAACAAACAGCTTGCCAGAGAAGTGAGTGACAGAGTAGATACTCTAAAACACAACACTGGACAGCCAGTGGCTTGAAAGAATTTGGAATTTGGTTATTGCAGCAGAAAATAAGGAAAGAATAATGTGACCCAGAAACCTGACCCTGGTGGGATCAGGGGAAGTGTAATAATGAGGGAAAGAGAGAGGAAAGGTGCACAAATGTACTTCCCTAACAACAGTTAGAAAAGAAGAACAAGTTTAAAAGGAACAGGAATAGCAAAGACAGTGAAGGAGATCACATAATTAGGCCAAATCATTGGCAAAAATCTGTACTGGCTTGGGTGGGGCAACCATTTTAGAGTTCACATCTAACTAGCTTCCCTAAAGAAATTAAATCAATGAAGTCTTTCCCCATCTACAGATAGTAACAAATAAAAATGGGGTATCTCAATAATTTATCTAGAAGGAGCTTGTAGAAGAATATCTGCTAGCTGAATATTACTGACATCCCCTCTCCCTCAAATGATTTGGTAAAAATGACCAAATCATTTCTAGGATGTGTTATTCCCAACCCAGTGCTCCTCACAATCTCTGCAGTAGCTTAGGCAAAGATGGGCAAACTGGCACCGTACCTCCATCACAATGATAAGTAAGATCCATGGTGATGTGCAGCAGCCATAGTGGAGACTTCTGTGCCACAGACCACCCACAGAGAACCTGCATTCATAAGAATCCACTTAAAGAAAGCAATCAAGCTCCTAGACAGGGCCACTACAAACAAAAAGCACCAGTGCAAGAGAGGAGGGACTCAGCATTCCACAACAGCCCTGATCTGCACCCTGTACTTCCATACCCAACGTAAACATCCAGCAGATGTTACACCCTCCAAACATGCAGAATTGGGCCTCTGGGCCAACTAACAAGCATCCATTGATGAGAGAACCATAGCAACTGGGGAAGTAGCTCCTGAGCTCCGGGACCTGTAGGAGGGTCCACAGCTGTGAGTTGCCTAGAGTTGCCAATTCAGTTCTCATTCAGTAAGCATATACCCAAAGAAGTCATTTCCAGAGGATAACACCAAGAAGGCAACAGAGAATCTCACCGATATATAATGGCGGCACAATCCACCAAAGGGGCTTACAGAACAGCATCCAACAAATACCAGCCACTGCCCAACGACCTGTGACCCATGAATTCAGAGGGTTCAGTAGTCCTACACTTACCCCACGGGCACCCAGCACAATTTCCACCAGACCACAGTACCTGTATCTTATATTTCCTGACCTGGCAAACTCAGAAATATACACAGGGGAGCTCACACTGGATTTTACAATGCTGGATACATGGAACTTTTCATCAGAACACACTAGACTTCTTCCCCTAAGTTACAGACAATTAGGGATCATCTTCTCTGACACACCAGGAAAGCTGGTGATACTTGAACACAGCGAAGATGGAAGGGGGCCTCATAGAATTGTACCAGAGGTGAACTGGTGTGATCACTATCTCCACACCCAGGGAAACATAGAGATAAACCTAAGTAGTGGAGGACATCTTCTAAAGATCTCCAATCCTGATGAAATCCGAATCAGGAAAACTCCATAAGAAATCTCCCTATCCAAATACTGCAGTGTGGAATATAATAATTATCTCTAATGTCAGTTTTGATCTTATATGTGTTACTTTTCATATTGAATTGATATAGGTTCCCTTATCATTCAATATTCCAGTCCTCAACACAACTGATTGTAATTCTTTGAAGTTTTTAAAGCCTTAGCTAGAATATTGACTTCGTTTTCCTAGTTCAGGTTTACCGTTTACCCTTGCTCTCTTAGTCTCTTTATCCCCCTCTTACACTGTAACTTCTCTAACCCTTTTCTCCTTCCTTCCACATCCCTTTCCTCTATTCTATTGGTCTCCCTTCTCTTTTCATGAGATTATACAAATACATCTTTTATTTTCCTTTTTTTGTCTCTCTAGCTTCCACATTTGAGAGAAAGCATTTGACCGTTGACTAAGTAAAAGAAGCATTTGGCTTCTTTTACTTCATGATGTTTTCTAGTTCCATCCATTCACCAGCAAATTAAATCATTTCATTCTTCTTTGTGGCTGAATAAAACTCCATTCTGTATATATAAACCACATGTTCTTTATTCATTGATCTATTGACAGACATGTAGACTGGTTCCACAGTTTGGCTGTTGTGAAGTTTGCTGCTATAAACATGGGTATGCAGGCATCACTGTATTATGTTGACTTTAATTCTTTAGGGTAAGAGTCAAGGTTAGTATAGCATTTTGAGGAACCTCCATACTAATTTCCATAGTTATTGTACTAATGTACAACCCAAACAGTGTAAAAGTGTTCCTTTTCCCCTATCCTATCTAGCATTTATTGTTATCCTTATTCTTGATGACCGACATTCTAAATAGAGGAGGTGAAATCTCAGTACAATTTCAGCTTGCATTACCCTAATTGCTAATGATGCTGAAATTTTTTTCATATATTTGTTGGCCATTTGTGTTTCTTCTTTAGACAAGTGTCTGTTTAGTTCATTTGCCCTGTTATTGATTGGTTGTGGGTGCTTTTGGCATTTTTTTCCCTAAAATATATATACTCTGGAGATGATACCTCTGTCAAAAGAGTAGCCAACAAAGATTTTCTCTTTTTCTGTAGGTTCTCTCTTCACACTCATAATTGTTTCCTTTGTTGTCTAATAATCTAGTTCTTTAATTAAATTTGAATGATGCTGAATTTTCAGGAAAGTAATGTATTTAACTAAACTGGGAATTGAGATGGAGCAAATTATATTCCATCAATGTATGCTTATGTCAAATGAACTCCTGCTATAATGTGTAACAATAATTTACTAATAAAAAATTCTCAAATTATAAGGACTGACCTAGAAACGAAAGTAGGGCGTTATCTCACGCATATTCACAAGAAAGGGAAAAAAAAACAGCACAGGCCTTGGATGAAGCAGATGCTATCAGAGCGTAACCTTTTGCTCATTGTCCCCTGCTCTTTCTTTACCTATCTATAAAAGCCCTTTTCACTTGAGATGGTCTTTGTTAGTGACAGCCTTGATCTTCTTTGCTTAGCTAACTTTCCAAATAAATCTTTTCCCTTACCACATCAACTTGTCCTTGGATTACTGGCCATTTTGAGTGGCAAATAAATAAATCTGGGTTCTGATGCGACTGTTAATCATTGTATAATAACCTTGTTTGTGCCTGATAATTTTGTTTGCACTGAAGTATGCTTTCTTTGTGATTAATATGGCCACCTCAGTATTGGCATTTCTGTTTGTGTGGTGTATCTTTCTCCAATTCTTTACCTATATAATCTTTGTGTTTTGATATTTACATTGATTTTCTAGTAGTCACTGTGCAGGAGTATCTTGCTTTTATATCCATTCTGTCAGTTTCTACTTTTTATTTGCCATTTTCATACCATTTATGTTAATGTGTTACTGGTATATTTGAATTAATAACTATCCTATTTGTAGCTGTCTTCTATTGATTGGACGTTTAAAAATGTCCCCCATTTTTCTACATTAATTTCAGGCATTAATTTTTTAATTTCATTACATTTACTTTTGTCTGTTAGAACATCAATTATACTTTTTAAAATTTTTGGTGTTTACACTAATTCTATGGAAGTGATTTTCAACTAGTTTTAGTGCTGATCTAGTTATGACACACTGTTACATGGGAATTTCTAGTAATTTAGAACAGAGTAAATCAAGTTCCTTTGTCTCTTCCCTCATAGGATGATGCCATTCATTTCATTTATCCATAAGCTCTAATACAGAATTCATTGTTGCTGTTAACATTTTTAAGCATAGTAGACAAATTTTATTTAGAGAAAATAAAAGAAAGTAAAGCATAGGGACAAGAGTAGACTTTCACAGAGTGGGAGAAGGGGACAGAGCCAAAGAGGAGGTGGGACTCACCCTTTTTATACTTTCATAACCATTGGTTTCCCTCCCTCAGGCTTAGAAGCGTGTGGGTATAAGTTCTGTCCAGATCCAGTCTATGGACTGTGCCCCCACGCATTTTTATCAGCAGGGGATCTGCAGTGCCTTTGTTAAAAGAAGACAGGTAGTGTGCATTGGTATCCTTACCAGCATTAGGGATGTCAAATTAATATGCAATGTTTTCGTTGGGAACACCAGATGTTGTTTGTCCTAATTATTCATTTCTTTTTAGAAAGAGGGAGGGAGGGAGACAGAGAGAAAAACAGAATCAATTATTTATTTCTTCATCTGGTCTCTGTTTTTCTGACACTTAATAGTGTATGTGGTGCTTGGATTTGGACACAGGTACTTACTCATGCCAGGCAAGTGCTTTAATAACTGAGCTACCACTCAAGCTTCTCTTTGTCCCCTTTACAAGGAAAAGAACTGGGCTCAAAGCTGCAACTGCTGCACTTCTGGGTGAGACCAGCCCTGTGGACAAGGGCCAGCAGGTGACTAGGGTATATCTGAAGAGTACCCCTATCTGGAGTTGCCCCTGCCCAGCTGCCACACAGGCCTAGGCCTCTGGTCCCAGGTTGGCAGGCTCCCTGGGCAAATCTGAGGATGACCCTTGCCTGGAGCCACCCACCCCAGCCACTATGTAGGCCCAGGACTCTAGGCCTGTCAGGGAAGGTACCCAGGATGCAATAAAGGACCCCACCTGGTGTCACCCAGGCAAAGTGAATGCCCTCCAGGTCCAGATATTATGGGCCCATACCAAACACCAAGGATTTCAGGTCCCAATGTGACATGCAGAATAGTCCATTCTGGCCTTCCCCATGCTTCCACAACCACAGCACCCAGTGACACACATCCACTGCTATGCTTCCACAATCCAGCATGCTGTCAGGCACCCCCGCAAAGTTCAGATCTGCACCCTGGAGCCTACTTCCAAAAGGTGCAGCAAAATGGGGCTTCAGCCAGAAGCAGCTTTCTGGAAGAAGGTATTCATTAGAGGAGTGGTGTCTGAACCTTTCCCTTTGACCTGCAAGGAAGAAGCATGTGGAGACCTGCCTGCTTCCCCAAAGACAACCTCAATTCAGAGATCTGGAAGAAGCTGCAAAATCAAGGAATCACACTATAAAAGGTTCACTTCAAACCCACAACTCCCATACCAAGGAGCCCATGGACAGGGAGCAGTATGAAAATCTACAAAAAATATCAGTGATCTGAATACTGAAAGGAACAATGAACTAAAAGAAGATTTAATGATTAGACTAAGTGAGAAAACCCAAGAGATGAAAAACTCCATTATCAAAGAAGTAGACACTCTGAAGAAGGAAGTAACCAAGATAAAATCTTCAGTCAATTAAATCAGAGGAATGATGGAAGAATTTAATAATAGATTAACTTCTAAAGAAAAAAAGAACCTCAGCTCTTGAAGAAAGATCTTCCAACAATGAGTAAACTTGAGTTCATGGATGACCAAAAAGAAAACAAAGTCTCACAGAACACAAGCAGAAATTTTAAACTATCTGTGACAAAATCAGAAGAAACAATCTAAGAGTAATTGAGATACAACAAGAAATTAAAACACAAATGAATAGAATGTACAACAGTCTCAAGAAAATAGTTGAAGGAAAAAATTCCCAATTAAGAATAGAGTCAGATATGCTTATGCAGGAAGTATGTAGGAAACCAAACAGGACTAATCAAAAGAAAAGCTCACCAAGACACATCATATTCAAAATGTTCAACAAGGAAATCAAGGGAAGAATATTGAAAGTAGCAGTAGAGAAATGACAAATCACTTCCACAGGCAGACCAATAAGTTTCACCTTCGACTTTTCAACCCAGACCCTAGAAGCAAAAAGATCCTAGAAGGACTTATTTCAATTACTCAATGACCACAACCTGCAGTTGAGAATACTATGCCCAGAAAAATTCAGATTCAAATTAGAAGGGGAAATAAGAACATTTCATGATAAGATCAAACTCGCAGCATTCATGAACAGAAAACCAGCATTACAAAGAATTCTCAAAGAAACTCCAAATAGAAGAACATGAAAACAGTCCTCAAAACCCATAAACAGGATATTCAATAAAAATGCATACTATCAAAAAGACAAACAACACAGCAAAGAACTCACTAATAAAATACAGTAATTATGAACCACAACTACATAACTATCCTAACACTGAATGTGAATGGTCTCAATGCACCCATCTAATGATACAGATCAGCAGATTGGATCAAAAAACATAATCCAAGAATGTCACTTACTGAAGACCCACATTACAGCCAAAGACATCCACAGACTGAAGTAGAAAGGATGGAAAAAATCTGCCAGGCTTATGGCCCAAGAAAGCAAGCTGGTTTTACAATACTTAAATCCAACAAAGTAGATTTCAACCAAAATTTAATTTGAAGTGTTAAAGAAGTCCACTTCATCATAGTAGAGAACAATACATCAGGAAGATATAGCTATAGTAAATATCAATGCTCCAAAAACCAACACTCCCAAATATGTGAAATGATTACTTCATGACATAAAATCACTTATGGACACCAAAACAACAGTACTGGGAGAATTTAATACTCCCTTATCATCAACAGATAGATCATCAAATCAAATAACCAGAAAAGAGATCTCCAGGCTAAACAACTTCACAAATCCAATGGACAGAAGAGACATCTATACAACATTCCACCCAAAATTGGCTGAGTTTACCTCCTTCTTAGAAACACATGGATCCTACTCCAAAACAGACCATATTCTAGTTTGCAAAGGAAATCTCAGGAAATATAGAAAAGTAGATATTATTCTATGTTCCCTATCAGAACATGATGCCATGATCCTAGCAATTAACTGCAAATATTATAACAGGAAATACATATATATAGAGATTGAATAATAAACTATTAAATGAAGAATTGATATAAGAAGACATGAGAGCAGAAATCAAGAAGTTCTTGGAATTGAATGAGAAGCAAGATACAACATATTGAAACCTCTGGGACAGCATGAAAGCATTCTGAATGGGAGATCTTATATCACAGAATGCCTATGTTAAAAATCAGGAGAGATATTGAATAAATAAGCTTATACTCCACCTCCAATCCCTACAAAAGGAAGAAGAGTGTATTTAGAAAGCCAGCAGAAGGCAGGAAATACTCAAGATCAGAGTTGAAATCAAATACAAAAAGCAATAAAAATCAATGAAACAAAGAGCTGATTCTTTGAAAAACTATATAAAATTGACCAACTCCTAGCCAATCTCATCAAAAGAAGGAGGGAAATCAATAAGATCACCAAAAAAAAGGAATGATCACCACTGACCCTATGGAAATCAAATGGATAATCAAATCCTATTTTGAAAAACTATACTCCCCTAAATCAGATAATCTAGAACACATAGACAAATTTCTAGACACATACACCATTCCCAAATGGATGCAGAATGAAATTGAAGTCCTAAACAGGCCCTAAAATCAATATAGCAATTAAAAACCTTCTAAAGAAGCCCAGGACCAGATGGATTCCCTACTGAATTTTATCACACCTATGAGGAAGAGCTAACACCTCTCCTTAAGTTATTCCAAGAAATTGAAAAGGAGGGAACTCTCCCAAACACTTTTTATGAGGCAACCATAACTCAGATACCAAAACCCATCAAAGACACATCAAAAAAGTGAAATTATAGACCAATATCCCTGATAAACATAGACACAAAATCTTCATAAAAGTTCCAAAAACAAAAGAAAGAAAGAGTGAAAAACTACTGGTTTCCTCTTGATAGACGCAAAATTCCAACCACACTTCCTTCTGCCTTGTTCCCACCCTAATTAAGGAAACACTTACTGCTGTAAAAAGGTTAAATTTGGTGATGATCCTCCTTAACTGTTTCAGGTTGAGAATGAACTCAGTGGGGAAAACAGTGTAGATATCTGTTTAAGAATGTTTGGGTCTATTAAAGGGTCCAATTCCAAGAGACAGACCATCTGGAGTGCTCATGGGTGACTATATTTTCATCGTGAACTGGAGTTTAATAAGTTTCAACTTCCTAGTGTATAATTCTGGTTTAAGAATATATGGCTATCATATTTATATGCATTTATGATTGTACAATAACTCAATTTCTTAATAAAAAATAAATTTCAACCTGGAACAAATCAGCAGTACTAAGATATTAACAAAATTATTGTCACAATAAAAATCAATATTAAGCCTAATAGAGGAAGCAACCATGTTAATTGAGATTTTGTATTTGGCTCCTAAAAAACAAGTATTATGGGGGCTGGAGCCATGGCTCTGCAGTTACAGTGCTTGCCTGGCATGTGCAAATATGCAAGTTCAAACCCCAGCACCCACATACACAACGAAGTGTCAGAGCAACGGAAGCCATGTGAAAAACTCAATAAAAATTGATTCTGTCTCTCTCACTGTACTTCTCTCTTAAAAAAAAACAAAAAACAAGTACTATGATTGAGAGTCTAGAGGTATACAGAAGAAGCATCTAATACAGTGAACTAAGAAGAAGCAGCTGAAATTTCAAATGACACAGAATAAGGGTTAGACACAGGGAAGAGGGGAATAAATGTTTAATTACCATAAGGTCTTAGATTAGATGACACTCCCCATTTAGCATCTGGGCTCCTAAAATATATTGCATGGAATGTTGCAAGGCACATAGAATTTAATTTTTATTTTAAATGTCATGTGTGGATGTACTTTGTTTATAACTCTCCTACCAGGTGTTTAAGACCAAGTGTGTCAAAACTGACCTTGCTTTCAATCTACTATTGGTATAAGCCAAGATTTGTCAGGGTCACTCTCAGGAACTTGTGAAAGGCCTTTTGGCTTTTCTAACCATTGTGTCATCTTCCAGGATAGGTCAAGGTCTTGCTGGCCACATGTGACTTTGCTTGGACGCATTAGGGAATTGGTCCAATGATCGTTCTTTGGAGCATGTACATTAGTTGGCATTCTGTTCTTCAGGGTCACTTGATCCTGCTGACTGGAAGGTCATGTTACTCACAGTTGCCAAGCCTGTAGAGAAGTCCCATTGTCCCCAAATTTTTGCTGATCAAACATGGCAAGGGCAAAAACATTGACTTTCTTCTCAACCCTTTATCTTTCTTTGACTTTGGTTCTGATTTTAAAAACCCAGAAGACCAGTTTCACCAATGTCTTAGCTCTAATATATTCACACTTTTTTATTTTATTGGGATCAGTATTAGTAAAATCAGCCTTACATTCTGTGATGGCTTGTTATCTCAATTTAACTCAGATTGTTATAGAAGTTATGCTTCTGCAAAGCACTCAGGTGGCAGTTAAAAGATTTTACAAGAAAATTACAAAATGAACAACAAGAGCAAAAAGATACTTACTTTGCATAATAGTTATGAAGCAAAAAACATAATTTTCCTAATCTCAAGCCTTTAACATGAACCAAAAGCTAAGAGAGTTCCCAAAATTCTCCCTTTAGAAAAAGTAGCAAAATGCCTTTATGTTCCATACTGTAACCCTGGAACAAATTAGGCTCTTCTTATTAGTATAAAGAGTAACATAAAATTTAATATATTTAAGAAAGAAATTGAAGATTTGAGAAGATAGAAAAAATTCCATGTTCTTGGTTAAGAAGAATAAATATAATTAAAATGACTAGATTCAATGAAATTCCCATTAAGATACCATTGCCATTCTTTGCAGATATAGAAAAAGGAATTCACAAATTCATTTGGGACAATAAGAAACCCAGAATAGCCAAAATATTACTAAGCAAGAAAGACAAAACAGGTGGTTTTTTAATAGCAGATCTAAAACTATACTATAGATGTGTAGTAAAACAACAACAACAACAACAACAACAAAAACAAAAACAAAAAAAAACAGCAGAGTACTGGTCTCAAAATAGGAATGAAGACAAAGACCAGCAGAAAAAAGATCTTGAGGCAAACCCACAAACCTTTAAATATCTGATATTTGACAAAGGGGATCAATATAACATGGAGGAGAGATAGCCTATTCAATAAATGGTGCTTGACACACTGGACAGCCATTTGCAGGAAGTTGAAGTTAGATCCTTACCTCTAACTTTGCCCCCAAAACCAAATCTAAATGGATCAAGGTACTAGGAATTAAACCGGCTACCATACAACTGCTAGAAGAAAAATTGGAACCAACACAACTAGCATATTGAGGTTGGCAACAACTTTCTCAACTAGACTCCCGAAGTGAAAGAATTTAAGTCAAGAATTAATGAATGGGGATGCCGTTAAATTAAAATGCTTTTGCTCAGCCAAGGAATTGGTTTAAACTGTCAAGAGAGAGCCTACAGAATGGGAGATATTCATGGTCTGTGACTGCTGACAGGGACTAATATCCAAAAATTTCAAATATCATTACTCTCCTTTTGAAGAAACATCCTAGAAGCAATGAAAATTATACTTCAAGCATGTGTAGAAACCAACACTATTGAAAACCATGTGGGCTAGTAGTAGTAAACATACCTTTACTCTCATGTTTAACCAATTTGTATTGACCCTCTTTCCAAATGTTTAAGTCCCATGAACTATAAGTCATTTGGATCAAATTTTAACAATTTAATTTATGAGTGCTCATTTAAAAGTCAATTTGGTACCATGTTGATGCAACATATAAGACACATGTACACAAAAAAGACAGTTGTGCACACAAAAATTGGACAGGAAACACAGATTTTAGAGCCTTTCTTTGAATAACTGACCTTTGAAAAAAAAGACAGCAGTATAAAACCAGCATTAAAAACTTTAGTTAGATAAAACAAGACTGACTGAAAAATATATTTAGGTGCATGAAATGAGAAGTGAATTCACCAGTGAAACTGAGCTCAAAACTCAGAAATGAAATGATCGTATTTCAAGGGAAAAAAGTCTGAAAAGAGGGTACCAGGTCCAAAAAGAAAGGAACCAGATCTCAATAGATCAAGGAGATTTATTAAAATAGTTGTAGAAACACATTTTCCAAATGGACAATGGCTGCTTGGCTTTTGGATAGGCAATTTTTTTATGGGCTGAATTGGGGTGGAGATCATAGCAGGAATTTTTCTGGTTAAACTGGGTTTTTCAGTAGGGTGGCTATAAGACTGAGTTTTTCAGTAGTGTGGGGATCCTCTGATAAAGGTCCAAGGTAATACATTCTGATGAGGGCCTGAGTCTGTAGATTTTGAAACAATGAGTAGAGGGTTTCCCGCCTGGCTTTAGCAAACCCAACTGTAGCAGTCCAGAGTAAATTTTTGAATTAGAGTTAGAGGTAAACCAGACACTGGAAGAATGAGAGCTTGCAAAATCCTTAGGAAAACTTTTTAAGAAGAAAGAAAGTTTATATGGAATCTTTCCAATTTTTTCATTGTGCCCACCTGAATAGAAAACTCTGCAGGAATTAGTTTCTCCTGATATTCCTAGGCCTGTCATGTCAGTTTCCTAAAGCTGAGTCTCTTCTGCATTATCCCCAAAAGTACAAGAATGTAGGCCTCTTACACATCTCAAAGGGCTTGGAACCTGGAGCAGATGGCCTTTCCAAATCCTCTCTATGTAACTTTCCTGCTAGAATCTCAGAGGGCAAGAAAAGAGTACACAGTTCCTTAAGCCTCCCAACCACTTGAAAAGTGGCACTTCAAGCCCCCCACCCCAAACACACACACAAACACCCCTCCCCACTCCCATGTCAAACTGGCTTAGGTGGTAGCTCAGTAGTTTGAATATTAGATGGCTATCAGGTAATTAGCAGGCACTTCCTTCCCATTTGCAAAACAAACTAAATTAATCTAAGGAAATTATCTTTAACAACCAGTTAAGCCTTCAAAAATTGCCTTAAATATTTCCCTTGTCCTTGAGTTCTAATACTCATAGCCCCATGATTTTATATTATACTCCCATTTGAAGTGGGAGGTAAGCCTGGTAATGCTCTGGGTGCTAACCCACTGGAGAAAATAAACAATTTGGCTTCCTGAACTAGGAGAGATGAGAGGTAGTTTACTCTAAATGAGACAGAATTTTTTAAAATTTCTTCCTGCCAGATGAGTGGCTTACAGATGAAAAGGTATTAGAGCTAAGGGATCTCTATGTTGGCAATCTCTCACAATGTGTTTCTGTTTAAGAAGTAGATATCACTTAAAAAACTAGGGATGACCCCACCATATGACCCTGCTATTCCACTCCTGGGCATCTTTCCAGGGGACTTAGAATCAGCACATTATAGTGACACAGCACTATTGTTATAAATGAAATCGAACACGTGGCCGGTTGTGGGTGAGCAAGGCAGAAATTTTACTTCGGCCGAAGGGCGAAAGAAAAATGCGC
>PVKS010015227.1:0-46470 GCA_004027875.1 Aplodontia rufa | reverse complement strand
AGACAGTGAGAGAGAGAAAAAAGAATGAGTTTTATTTAGTTTTTCATGTGGCTTTCATTGCTCCGATACTTCATTGTGTACATGGTGCTGGGGTTCAAACCCACGTCGTCAAGCATGCCAGGCAGGCACCATGATGGCTGAACCACCACTCCAGCTCCTTCCCCCCAGTTTTGATATATAACTTTGGTAGTAAGCCCAAATCATGTTAGTTTATCATTGACAAAGTCAGAGTGTAAAACAGAACAAGAAATTTAAGAAGCAATTTACCTTATTTATACATTTGTAAATATCTCCCTGTAGCACCTGAAGCACTACTCAAATATTTAAACATGGAAGGGAAAACAGATCAATTCCCAAAGGGTGATATCCTTTCCTCCACCTTTTCTCCTAAAGAATGATTCTGCATGCTTCCACAAATTAAATCACTCATGAAAGAACAGCGTTTGGATAGTACAAATGATGCAGGCATTACTGGCGGAACCCCTGGATTTATAAGTTAATTGCGGTTTTTAAGTTAACGTACTCTAGTATTTATTAGTTATTATGCCACTTAAAAAAAGGGGAGGGACACCTCAAAGTCTCCCATCTTCCCTCTTTTTTTTCCCGGAAGTTGGACCCTCTTCTGTGCCTGGATGTGTATGATTTTTTTCCGTGTCGAATTTCCGCACAGTAGACACAACATTTGTATTAGTGAAGTTAACACCATGCTGGAAGAATAGTAAATCCAAGCTGTAAATTCTCTGACTTTCAGGAGACTCATTTATTCTGTTCCATATGAAATAAAAATCTACTGCAGGGGAAGAGTTGAATATGACCATATACGTTTATGAAGGAGCATTTTATACTTTATTGCTGTAGGCTACTACTGGCCTTAGGGGCTGATGCTGATTTTATTTGCCTGGAAATAAGAGCACAATAAAAAGTAGAGGAGGCATCCCTCACCCCTCAACCACCACCCACCTCTCCACCCAGTGAGGTATGTTGGACCACAAAATACCAGGCCCCTGGGATATTTAAAGGAACCTGGGCAGATTTCCAAATTCTGGTGTCTGTGACCTTTAACAAGTAGGCAACAATAGCAGTTCCTTACGAAATAAATCAATGGACATGTGTACAGTACTCCAGCAATCCCTTGTAGTTTTCTATCTAAATCTTGAAGAAGAGAGGAAAGGTTACAGCTCAGCTCAACACATTGCCCGCATACGTAGCAGGACTGCTCTTTGAAATATGTTTATGAAGAAGATACCTCCCCCACTCCTAGCTTTAATGTCATTTAGCTCCTGTCAATGATGAATGCAACTTTTTGAAATTATACAGTGCAGCCTTAGACTCCTCTGTCAGGAGATGAGAAAGCAAAATTACATTGGCTTTTCAATTACGTTCTTCATAAATTCTCTTTCGAAATTACCATAAGTGTTTGGTCTTACATGAAACATTCATTAATATAAACATTCATTAAAATAAACAGAGCCAAGAGCTAAGGGTGCCCATGTTTAGCAAATATCAGGCTCTATATGTTTCTACAGCAGTAAGAGTAATGTTGCAGATCATCTGCCAGAAAGACTTGTATAGAGAGGACCCTCTGTGGTCCAAACAGAAAGCAAGGAACAAAGCAACTATTCAACCTTTTCTATTCACTGGACCCACATCTGTTTACACGGCCTCTGCTCAGTCCTGGAAGGCTTTGTCCTCCACCTCCATTTTGGTTTATATAGCTCTGAGCGGCTGGCAGCTTGGAAGATTTTTTTTCCTTTAAGAGCTAGGAATTCAAATCTGTTTTGTGAAACAGATATCTGAAAAACAGGCTTATAAATAGCAGTTGGTCCTTTTTCTACTCTATCCAGTTGGAGTTCTAATGAGGGTTAACTATAAACTCCAACACTTTAATCTTTAAAGTAAATTTTAACAGACAAGATGCTTTTTTTTAGGGGGCCAGCAGCTTGAACTATTTTCCCAGTTCTGCTCATTACTAAATGTCAGTTTGCTTTCTTTTTACAAGCACACACACACACACACACACACACACACACAAATTGTATTTTTTATAAGTACACTCCAT
The DNA here is from genome assembly GCA_004027875.1 of Aplodontia rufa. NCBI lineage: Eukaryota > Metazoa > Chordata > Mammalia > Rodentia > Aplodontiidae > Aplodontia > Aplodontia rufa. Next base: position 44,411 of record PVKS010015227.1, on the reverse strand, counting down.
GTTTTTGAAATTGTAAGAAGCGATTGTGTCATCTAGAAATAAAATATCGTGAAAATCTCATTATTAAGAATTCTTCATAGCAGATTCTAATTGATAAATCTTTACATTTAGAAAGTAATTAACATGCATCAGGTCATCAGATCCTTAGAGAGACCTAAAGAAGGTAGGGCAGATAACAATACACTATTCTGCAAAAGGAAAGCTGGACCGGGTGGGATTTCCTCCACACCACAGACTGCAGTTCATGGCTCTGATGACAATAACCAGATTGTCCTCTCTTGCATTGTACACATATAATAACACCTTATGCACAATTTGATTTTAGGAATGAATGAAGAGCATGATCCAATCTTATCCTCCTTGAATTTCTGCAGTTCTAGGATTCATAGTCCCATCCACAATGAATGAGTTATTCAAGAGGTAAATTGAAAATAACTATGATCATATGATGAAAAAACTGAAATCTAAAGGATTTACATCTTAAACATAAAGACAGACATTTTCCCCTATTTTCTTAAGTTTTATTGGACTGTCTCACTGTAGTGATTTGGAGACAGAGAAGATTAGAAGAAGATGAACAACACAGTCCAAAGTCAAAAGTACTCCTGGGTTTGGCTCTGATTCTACTCCATTCTAACTGAATGGCTTTACCTGCATATAGTAACTCAGCATCCAAGGAGAAATGATAACAAACAAAAACCATGTAATTTTAGTGAGAATTAAATCAAGTACTAATTCTGAAGAGCAAAAGGCAAACTGAGCATTGCTCCATCAATGTTAGCGACTGTCATTAGATTGGGTGGTTTCTGAATTGTTAAACAAAAGATTCCAAATGTATAAACAAAATCCATATGATTTAAAACTACCGAAATCCGGCATCAGTAACAGGGCAAGAGAAACTTGCAGATGACATTATAAATTATTTAGTATGCCACCTTTTGATTTTTTGTGACAATAGACAATGAATGACAGAAAAATAAATTCAAGTTTTCAATGCCCCATCTTAGGAGGGTGTACATATGAAAGATAGGGAATATATGCCCCACCAGCACATTTCTCGTCTCATATATAGTCAGTAAATACTTTTGAATGAAAGAATAACTATGGGTCAACACAAATCTTAAGAAGGGAAAAAGATGTTATAATTGAGTTGCTTTAGATATATTAGCCTGGAAATTTTAGCAAAAAGAGAATTGGAAGACACCACTCAATAAAAATCAACAATTCATGCATTTGTTTACTTTTAATTATTTGCATTATTTATTAGAATTGATGTGAACAATACTTGTGGTCAACTGATATTCAAGAAGTAGCACATTCTGGTCCCTAAAATATTAGTAAAAATGAAAGTAGATGAGCAGTCTTGAGCAGACATATAACTCCGTTTATACAGAGAACAGAAGGTATTTCTAATCCTGCTCAGTCAGCTTGAGCATGTGAAAAAATATACAAACTAAACTGTGAACTAAAATCATATTTTCTCTTTCATTCGGGAAAAAAAAATTTCTTTGAGGAAACATCAAACATACTTTAAAAAAAAAAGATTAAAGGCACAGAAACAAGTGACATTGATGGAGAGATGCATGTAGTTGCCAAGCTGGAATGCAAAACCATGTTTAAATTTTTAGGACTTAAAAGCAAAAAACAACAACAAAGATAATTGGTATTTCCTGAACTTAAGGACAAGCTTCAGTAGGACATATGGTTTCACTCTGAGGTTTCTTGCTTCTAATGAAAATGTTGCTATTTCTGTAGGCATCTTCTTTTAAGGAAGTAGGAAAAATAGCTAATTAAACTAGATTTAGTTCAGCTGATTTCAAATTTATCTTATCTTTTGGTCTTTACATTTTTATATACTAAACTACAGTATCCTTTGGGGGAAAAAAGTAAGAAAAAACAAAACATTTAAAAACCACATTGGCTGAGATGCATTCCAAATAGCATGTATTAAGAGACCATAAATCCCCTTTGATGTATATCATTGCTGATAAAGTCAAGAAATTGTGGCATCATAGAATTTGTCAGGGTTTCTTCTCTAATGAATCTAAAGCAAAGTAAGACTTCAAAATTGAATGAGGGAAATGGAGTTTTGGGAGGCAGTATTTTAGTTTTTTAAAAAAAGTCTATACTCAACCTCAACATTTCCTATTAAATCCATAATTATTTCCTGTGTTAACACCTAGACATCACAAGGCATTTAGCTATACTGGGCATATGGACATGCATACACATCATATTTTTCAAATATAGTGGTCTATGGTATCAAAGTTATTTAAAATATACAATAGCAGCTTTTAAAACAAAGTCTTAGTGTTGTGAAATAGAAGTATGTACAAAATACAAGAGGAAATTATTACTAATGCTCTTTCTGTATATAGCTTCAAAGGGTTAAACTATATTTTTTCAAAAAAGCTTTGTTTGGGTTCCAGTCAAAAGTAGACCTTTCCAAGAGTGCCATATTCCATCTTATTTTTTGTACCATTATGGTTGTTTGTGTGCATGCACACATCCATGTGTTGACCCACAATCTTTGAGATCAATATTGGTTTTCTTTCTCATAAATAAATTGACCCTGTTTGTACAGGAATAGTGGGTGCCCTACGTTTCCCCTTCTATTACCCAGCTGAAGCCATTAAGAATTCTCCAAAATAAGAAAACTCTGCTGGCACATACCCTGGAGTTCATTCAGTAAAAAATTTAGGAATGTGCTAAGCCTTCCTTTCCTAAAGATAGTCTAGTTCTAAACTTGTTTCAGTTGGGGCATAAAGTAAGAAGTATTTTTCCATGAGTTCAATGATTTTTTTTTCCAGAATAGAAAAGAACAGAAATAGTAGTTTAAGAGAGAAAACCCTGGTGAAATATAATTGCAGAGGAGAGGCCAAGAGAAAAGGAATAACAAAAGTATTTATAATACCTTCTATTACCTCCCAGATTCATACCTTTTTAATTTCTAAGACTTGGTAAATAAGGTCAAAGCTGTGAATACACTCTTCAAATGAGGTCACAACAGAGCAAGTTTTCTTGAATAGCAACTGGTATAAAAGTTTTTAATTTGTCTCTTGGAATATCTGCTTATCTTCCACTGAACAAATTTGGTTTTTGATTCTTTCCCTTTATTCAAGATGAAAAACCAAAATCTACCCACGTATTCATAGTGAATTAAATGCTAATACAGCCTTGAAAAAATAGACTATGGACTTCTGCTAGCAAAAGAAAGTCCTTCATCTTAAATTTCATAACCCAATAACACGGAGACGTAAGCCAAAAAAGAAAGACAGATTTGTGAACATTAAAATATGCGCGTGGCTTTGTTTGGATTCTTGATGAAGTTCTCTCAAAGCTCTTTCACATGGCTGGCAGTTCATGAACCTTTCCCATTTTCTTGTTTGCAAATTACTCATCTACTGCTACTAGAAAATGACAAAATGTGGAGTCTTATGAAAATAAAGATCCTCAGCTGACTATTAAGCAAGCTTTATGTTAATTTACCTTCCCTGCTGGGGGTCTGTCCCATTTAGGAACCTTTAGTTCCAGTGTGGTGGCAAGGTGGTTCTTCCACACATGACATTTGTGGTGGCCATGTGGGTTTCCATTTACCTGTGCAACATGTGTTCCTTTTGAATCAGGAAAAAAAAATAATGTTCTAGGATTTTATCATAGAGTGTCCTTTGCATTTTTAGGTTGGCAATTACCAGTAAGTCCTGGCTTGACTCCTATGGGCTATTTCTTACTAATTAGCTTGCCCCTGTGTGGGTTCTTCTCTACATATGACACTCATGGTATTTGAAGGGTGAAATGACACCCACAGAAATAGTTGCTAATCGAACATTCATTCCACTTGCATATCAAGAGCATCGGAAATGACAAAATCATGGAGCTGTTTGAATGAACCCTAAGGTATTTATAAATAGTAATCATCTCCCACTCAATGGTAAAGTGGCAGGCCCCTGGAGCTACCACAGGGGATAGAGACCCAAAGGAAAGGAAAAGAAGTCATTGAGAAGAGGTGGGAGTGAAGTGGCCTGCAGGATCCTTCAAGAGGCAGAAGAGTCATAGTGAATAACACCCGCATTTAGGTAAACTGAATAAGAGCAAGTTGGCCCCAAAATCACAGGCATTTTTCTTTTCCCAGGAAGGAAGTGTGAGGTTAAATACAGGTGATTTGCAAAGAAATATTGGTTTTGTTCTGAAGTAAAGAGGATTATTGGAGAGACTGTACAGAAGGCATCTCTCAAATAAAAAAAAATAAAATAAAATGACGGGAAATGCCAGGAGCCCAGCAAGAGCAGATGAGGCACTGTGGCTGGGAGGAAGAGTAAGCTGACCAACTTCACAGACACTCAGTGGAACAGTAGTGTCTTAATAACAGTCATCTTCCCTGTGAGTCCTTCCCTGAACTCTGTAGAAGCTTGACCTTCCAGAAGGAAGGTTCCCGCCAATGCTGAAGTGTGACATAAACTTCCACTGTGACATTTGATGATACCGTTTTCACTGTTACTGTGATTTTCATCTTTCTCAGGAGACTGGTATACAACCCAGGGCACAATAGATCCTCTAAAATGTATCATAAGTTAGAAAAGTCAAGTTCATCTGTATCGTATGGTGTACTTACCTATATACAAGTATTCCTATATTCCTTTCTGATAGAAAATCCATTCTCAATTAAAATAAAACCAATTATGATTGGAAGAAACAAACTAGAGAATTGGAGATTGGAGATAAAGTGTGTGACTTCACACCTAGACTCTTAGTTTGCCTTTCTTTAAAAGGAGCTATAGGATGCTAATTGCCATAAATATATTTTTTAAAAAAACTTGTTTGGAATCCATGGAACAAAAAGTTACAAATCTACAAGAGACTGAGATTGGGTCAATTTGCAGGTTGGATAGTCCCAAAACTTTGAATTGATTCCTACTACTAGTGGTCCAGAGTTGAAAGAACGTAATGATAAGAAACCAAGTAGATTTGACTTAATTGAGCCATTGGCATGACTGCATCTCCTTGCAGCTCCACTGGGAGTCTGATGGGTATGTTTTGCTACCCCATAATCAAGAGAACTAGTATATCTAGACCTCTGCCACTCACTATGGCTTTTGAGTTAATTTAATTGGTCGATAAATTTTATTCAGCTGCTTAAATGAGATCTGCTTGCATGTGTATAATCAACACAATTTTTATGACCCTTTTCTTGGATAAAAGTATGAGCTAAATGCAAGCAATTACAAGTCTACAAATAAGGAAAAATATATGTGCACTGTGCCAGAACTGACACAGTGATTTTGGTAATTGGACATGTAGGTTTCCAATGGGAATTTGGCTTGACACTTGCTCATAAAACAACAAAAGATCCTTTCATATTACTTTTTGTAGTCAAGAACTGATATTGCTGCCCAGTGATGAACTGAGAAGTAGGGTCTAAAAAGTATTGTTGAAAAGTTCTTCAACTGACTAGTTGGTAATTTGATCAGCAACATTTGTCTTCCAAATGCCAAATTCAAACGTAATTGGTTCCATGTGAAATAAATATGGAAAATTGTGTGTAAAACACAAATGCATTCAGAAAGTTTAGGTCACTCCAGGATCTTTGTCCTCTCTTGAGTCCCTTGCCCTAATATTTTTCATATCTTATGGGTTCAAGGATAGCAGTGATCACCTTGTGGGCCTTTTCTTCCCTTAGTCAACATTATTTAGCAATGTTTAGCAATATGTACAATTTTACTTAGATAAGAAAAATCACATTATCTTTTTTCTTTTTAAATATTTTGGTTTGAGTTTAAGAGAGTTCTTATGGGCTATCTCCAACATGAAGACCCTTTGTCTAAGATTTGCTTTATATGATCAATTGAACCTCCACATAGTATACATGCTATGTGAAATATCTTTCTCTGCTGTACGTCAAATAGGCAGAAAAAGTAAACATTCAAAATTTTCCCTGTGCTAAATGAAAGCTAAAGCAAACTCCGAAATTGTCACCAACACAATGATTTCACAACGATTTCAGCAACACAACAGTTAAACTGAAGGCTAATAATTTATTTTACTTCCGTATTATTCTTTAGATGATTTGTTGTTTTTCTTTGTTCTTACTATCTTAGCTATTTTAACATACTGAAAATGATTGTTGAGTAGCTACAAAATAGTTCCTAAGAATACGAAATAACAAAACGTTTCAAGATATTTGAAAAGAATAGATCATTAAGATATACATTCTTTTTTTTCAATAATGATTTCTGTTAGGACCAAATGGTAATTACAAATTTTAAGTTTCATTATGTTAAAAAATGTTTCTTTGAACTTTGGACAACATTAAGAAAGAACTAAGAATCATGAAATATCAATCCTTAAATTTTTTTGTTTTCAAAAATTAAAATTGAATTCAAGAACTGCTAATCTCCAGAGTTAAAAAAATAAAGCCAGGCAATCATGGAGGAAGACGTGTGTCAATACACAGCAAAGGAATAAAAGATCTTGTACTGAGTTATTTGTTAGGCTATCATAACACTTCCACCTAAAGTAAAAAAAAAATAGGCATGTAGTAATAAAACGGTTATGTAATAACTGCAATAATTATGGGATAATTAGAATAAACCAAGTATGTGCAAAAAATAATTGTGATTCTAATATGTTTCAAAAGCTCCAGGTACTGAAGCTTTTGAAATTAAGTTAAAAAAAAGCTTTAAGGAAACTTATCCTATTGTAAATCATTATGTAAGTATTATATAAAGATAAGTTTGAATTACTTTAGGTCTTGCCAATCTTGGATTTATTTAAAAGGGCAGCTCTCTGCAAGATGGATGAGGTGAGTGACCTGGCCCATCTGGGAGTAAGCTACTGTGACTTGAGTGATATGAAGGAAAATTCCTTGTCCAAACTTTTTCTTCCCTTACTGGTATTTCATCATTATTATCAAGTAGTTTAATCCTTTTGTTATAAAGACATTCAAGTTTCAGTATCTGAAGAAGAGAAACTTTTTTTTTCTCAGGTTGCATGTCCCAAAAAAGAATTTGAGATTTATACTTGAGAAAACAGATGTTTACATTAGCTGGTCAGCAGAAACTATTTAGAAGGATAGAGCCATCTCATCTGCAGTGTGATTCCATGCCCTCCTCAGAGCTCTGCATGAGGGTAGTTAGTGCCCAGGTCCCAGCAAGAACAGCCCACTAGAGCAGGAATGTTGCACAAAGCAGATTCAAGGTCACCAAGAGCGAGCCGTAGCACATTTGTGATTGCTCCAGGGACTTGGTTTTCCCATGCCTGATGGGCCTGTCCCGCAAATACGAAGAATTCTGCAAGATTCTGTGTATACATATCTCAAATAATTCTGAAGCCACAGCAGTGAAGTGTTCCTTGGGCCATCAAGAGCATCATTCTCTTTAGTGGAGACCAGGCCAAAAAAAAAAAAAAAAAAAACCAAGGCTTTAATGGTTATTTTGTTTCCTTTTTCCGTCCAAGAATGAGAAGAATGAGGAAGAGAACAAGAAGGAAAAGAGATGACGAAGGAGGACAGGGGCAGAAAAAGAAGTGAGAAAAAGGAGAAGGTAGAAGAAAGAGGAGGAGGAGGAGCAAGATGAGAAGAGGGAAGGAAGGAAGGAAGGGAGAGACGTTCAAGAATACATGAAACAAATTTCAGAGGAGAGGAAAATATAGATGTCGTTCTGCATTGTCAGCCAGGTCTACATAGTGATTTGCTTGCCAGCATCCTACGGAAATCATATAGGGCTCACTTGACAGGTCGGGATATGCCAACAGCAGGACTGTGTATTCAGCTTTAGTCCCATGATATATTCATCTAAACAGCAGGGGGGTACATTTTCTAAATAGGTCACTGGGGATCCACACAAATCCCATTAGCTGGTAATAGGATTTGTGTGCATAAATTCTTTGCCCTGAAAATTTAGATTTTTGGTGTTTAATTTTCCATATGACCTGTATACTCATTAGTGTAAATTAGGAAGAGTTTCTCTGGGAAATTTCACACAGTTTTCTTTATCTTTTGTGTATTCTTTTCTAAAAGATGTTTTCAAAAGGTTAATCCTTGGAAAATACTTTAACATCTGAAAACATCTGAGATAGGATTATACAGAAGAGAAAATCTTGAAATAGAGTTGCTCAGATTTTCTTCAGCTTATTGGGAAAAGCTCTAAGAGAGAAAAGTAACTCATAGCTCTGAATGTACTTTAAAATTTCTATAACAAAAATGCTACACTAATATTTTAAAATACCTTTAATTTTTGTTTGTCCATTTATGCAATCAAGTTAACATATTTTTGTTGTCTATAATGAGTATCTAAGATAACCTTAAACTATGGAATTTTACAGGGTAGGGGGACTATGTCTTAGGTGCACCCAAAGGCCAATTGGAAGACATGAAGTTTTCAAGAGTCAATTCAGCTTCTCATCTGGCCCCTATGAACTTGAGGAAGGATTCAGGATATGCAATCATAATTAGAAAAAACAAACTTGACGGGCCTCTATGCGTGTTGCTTTGAGTTTTCAGGTTCATTTGAATTGCAATCAAAGTAAAACCCAAGGGGTGCATCATTGAGGGGAAGTTTGTATCCAAGTTCCTTTGGTTGAGTTGCTTAAAGCTCCCTCTGATGGAATCATGAATTTCTCATTGTTTGTGGTAAATGGCACTGTTTATAGGTAATAATGACCATGCGATACGATGTCACTTTGAACAAATACAAGGAGGCTATAATAAGGATGGAAATACTGATTAGAAAAATAAAGAAAAGGCTGCATGTGCTGGTGTCTCTGTTACTTGCCAAGTGCTCTCAAATGTTTTTCTCATTTACTCCTCTTAATAAACTGAGAAGAGAGATGCCATCCACATTTTATCGGAGGAAGACAAATATGTTTGGAAAACTGGCTTAGCTTTCCAAAGCTTATACAAGTAGTTGGTGCCTAGTTTCTGTAACCTGGTACTAATTAGTTCCAAAGTCACGTCCAGGTTCAGCAAAGAGTGCAATTTGGCTACTTTGAATTCATCCTGATACTTATCATCCCAAGAGGTGAGATTGTTAATGCAATGACAAGTTTTAACTTTTTGTTTTGTTTTGTGTCAGTGATTATAGATTTGGATGATCTTAAATGCTAGATGTAAAAATCAGATTAGTTTGTATATTTCCATTTTTTATCTTAAAATGGACTATGCAGTTTTCACTATTTCAAAATGAAAGACTCTTAAGCAAAGTTGCAAAAAGGATATCGGCTGTTTGAGAAGTCACTGTAGAGAGAACAGAAAAACAAAAAGAAGGGGCGGGAGCAGTGGCTCAGCGATTATGTCACTTGCCTGGCATGTGCAAGAACATGGGTTCAAACTCTAACACCATGCACACAACAAAGTGTCGGAGCAATGAAAGCCACATGGAAAACTAAAAATGAAATTATTCTCTCTTTCTCTCTGTCTCCACAGTCAGGAAAGAGAATATACCATATCCCTCTAGCAAGAGGAACGATAGAGACACATGGCAAAAGGCAGACATACCAGAACAGATAAAGCATCGGGGCCCTTAAAGCAGGTGGCTACAGCTAGCAGAATGTCCAATGAGGGAGAAACAATTTCAAGGATGCAGCTTCTGAATCATCATCCAGGGGAGTACAGCCTATGGAGTCTCAGCCCCTGTGTCAATCTTTAATTTCCAGTGATTTGAGGAATCCCCAGAAAACTGAAGGAGTATACAGTTTCTCAGGCTTAAAGAGGCACTAATGAGGCTGGAGCAGTGGCTCCGAGGCTACAAAGCTTGCCTGGCATGTGTGAGGTTGTGGGTTCGAACCCCAGCACCATGTACACAACAGATTTTTGGAGCAACAAAGACCACATAAAAACTGAATAAAATTGATTCTTTCTTTCTTTCTCTCTCACTGTCCTTCTCTCTCTCTCTCTCTCTTTAAGAAAAGAAAAGATATTAATGTGGGTGCTGTGTTACTTAAAAGACTAAGCGGTGTGTGACACCTTGGGCAAAAGATTTTTTCACTACCTACACTTTAGGTGCTGTAGAACATAAATGAGAAAGAAATTTGTAGTGACTAAAAAGTACAGAACAATTAATATCCCACTAATTTAAGCCTTGCCTAGACCTTTCAGTTGGTAAAATAGCAATAATAACTTACAAGTGAAACTTCTGTTTCAGCTTGAATTTTCATGAAATAGTCTCACATTTATTTTCTCAGTCTATTATCTGAACTGATTCCAAATAATCCCATTATATGAGAAACTCTGACTTAATCATATGGAATTATAGATGAACCCACTTAATTAAGGTCACCTTGTTAGTTTTAGAATAATGCAAAACCTCAAATTCTCCCTCTCCCCTTTGTTTCCCATTTCCCTCTTCTCCTAATTCTTCCCACACTTACATCTTTTTTCATATTTTTAACTTATTCTAATACTTACCCTTTGTAATTAGCTCTCAATTTCCAAATGCTTTTTCTTGGAGCCCATATTTGGGAAACCATCATATCATCTGTTCTTCCTTGTATGTGGGAGGGAGACAGAAAACAAGAGCCAGAGTTGAAGCATAAGCAGAGATACTGAACAAAACCGTGCTCACATCAGGCAAGGGCAAGGCTCTGGGCAGCTCTGAGGATGAGGCTACCCAAAGAATATACCCTGGCCCCATTGCATAAAGAGGAAAAGTATTTGCCTCAAAGTTCCTCCTAGATTTGGAAGAAGAAAACAAAGGGAACCAAAACCTTATAGCTAGCTTGCTTTGAGTTGGTGGTAGAGTGTTGTCCATTTTGTCAAACAATAAGGTACAGAATGAAGGTGAGTATTCTTGACTGATGGAATTTTCTGCATGCTATATGGCAGACCTGTGCATCAGCCCCACAAGCACCTCGACATCCTGGTAGTAGACAGTGTCACCCTCCCAGAATGGGTCAGAATGAGACTGACGGACTGCCTCATTATTAGAAATGTACACATGGTCATATATTTTTAAACACTAGTAGCCATGAGATTTATATGTGGGGTACATTTGGTATAGCTTCTAAGGGTAGGGACATGGACTCTTGGAAAGCTCTGCTGCTCTTGTTGGAGCTGTTTTTAAGATGCCTACACCTACCGTGACTTCCCTATGTGGTGTTGGAACTCCCTGGAAAAGGTGTGATGTTTATATTGTTGCAGAACCAAGAGTATAGTGTCTTACGTTTCATAATCTTTGCAGGTGTTTTCCTCTGCTATTAAGAATTGTATTTCATTCCTGATGGATATGATTTGAGTTCCCCTGGGAAGTTGCATGGTGGAATTACATTCTTCTCTTCCCAGCTGTTGTTTTTAATGGATGGTCCTTGGGTATATATCCTTGTGTGCCTGGGGCAAACAGGTCTCTCTGAATAATATGTCATTTATGAGGTTTGCTTTTTGAAGAATTTTTAAGCATTATTATAATGTTTTAAGAAAATTCTTGAAAACACAAAAAGCAGAATGTCATTAGAATAACTGAAAATTATAATATTTTATTACTATAGAATTCCATATTTTCTTTGCACAATTTTAATGTGACCCTTCTTTAAAGATATATAGCTTTATCATACAACATATCTATTGTATTTGCTAAAGGTGTGAGAAATCTAAATTTTCTAAATGGGCAAAGAAATTAAATTACTTTCATAAGCTCTTTTAATAACAGTAATGATAAAGGTCTAACCAGACTTCCTACATGACAGGTATATTACTAAGTCATAGTTGCATTATTTCCTTCGCTCGTAAGCCATTTTCTTAAACACTATGCTTTATTAATACCCAAAGCTGAACGTGAAACTTTAGAGCAATATGAATGCATATTTTACTATTTAAAAATGTTTTTTGCCCATGCAAGCATAAGAAACAGACAAGTGGTTTGATACTTCCAGAGTTGCTTTCAGAATATACAAGATAAATAGCACAGTGCCACAAATAAAACTGTAGGGAAAGGAAGCTTTCTTTTTCTAACTATTTGAATATTCTGCTGTTTCAGACTTCTGTACAAAAACTTTTTTTAAAAAAGCAGCATCAACTCTTGGACACAAAGAAAGTATGTTGCAAGAATAATGTCATCTCACCCATGTCATGGAAGTCTATTACTCAGAAAGCAGCAGGACTCAGGAAGAATTGTCACACCAAAAGCAAGCTGTCTGATTGGCCTAGGAATTATAATAGCTTCTAATGTGATTAAGGACTCCACCTAAAACAAAACAAAACAGAACAACAACAAAGAAACCATCAGGGTGGAGCCAAGTCTAGGCTGTCAGCTTGTGGAGATGGAGCCAACAGTGGGGCTATTCAAGTGACAACGCATAAAAGACAAAATTCAGCCTAGACCATGGGGGGCACACTTTCAAATGAGGCCCCATAGATCCTATTATGCGATAATGGGATTTGTGGGCATCCAGTCCCGTGCATGAAAAATCTACCATTAGGTGACCGATTTTCCATGTGACAGAGCAATTTATTGCATCAAAAACTGAGCAAAATGATGCAAATGTTCTGGCAACTTTCAGTCCCTTTTTTCTCATATGTCTGTTTTATCAAAAAAAAAATGATGGCATTTGGGGAGTCTGAAAAAAAAATGATGACATTTGGGGAGTCTGGAAAAAAAATGACATTTGTTGAATGAGAAACAAAGTCCAACTGTGAACTTATCCTAGAATGTAAAATAATGGTTCTACACAAAAATGAGACTAAAAAACTCCAAGTCATCTATTTTGGTAGAGTTTCTTGGATTGGAAATAACAACATGAGTGGAAAGAGCCAAGCACCATTCCTAAAACACAAGACAGACTCCTTGCATGACTCTGGAATCAAATGGAACCAGTTCCTTTAGAAGACACTTGGTTTTAATTATTAAACTGCTGCTATCATGCAGATACTCTCTGGGTAGAACTGGATAAATTTTTATTTTCTTAGTGATGCTGGAAACAGGTTATAAAAGATGCATGCTTTATTTATTTATTTTGTCTTGCTAAAGACTTCATAATTTCATCACCAGGGCTTCTTCATTTCCTTGTCTCTCTTTCGGGACGGGGAGGAAGTTTTATTCAGAAGCATGAATTCTGCAATGCCATTTTGCTCTTATTAAGTTGAATTTTTGCCAGGTGTTATGTTAGATGCAGTCACTGCTGGGGATTCTGTGGGTGTTACTGAAAACTACTTGGACAGAAAAACAATATGTTGGCTGAGTACAGGCTGAGAAGGTAGTGATTCAGGGGCACCAGGGAGCACTTTGCAATATGTGGCGGAGGCTGGAATCCTTTCTGCACCATTTCCAACCAAAACATCTCTGCACAGCATTGTTGCTTTACAGAGACAGTACTTGGGCCAAAACTTCTTAGATTGATATCTTAGTTGAAACATTTTTCTCCTTAATCAGCATCTACCTAATCCATTCATTTTAAGCAGTGTTTGAAGACTAGGCATCTCAGTTATAAAACAGTGAATTTGAGAATCAAATTAAAAATGATCAAACTTCAGGAAATCTTGATAAGAAAATTTTAAACAAAATAAAAGAACTTTGGATAACAACAAAAACTGAAGTGACTCTTCCTATTTTTCCTCTACTATTTTCCCCTATCACTTAGAAAAGATCTGCTGTTCTCGACGTGGCACACAAAGGGACCATCTGTTCTTTAGCTATCCCATCCATATCAGTGACTTTGAAATCTTTTCTTTTTGTTACCCTGACTCACCCTTAGTTCTGGTTTCTTAATCCAACTAGTCAAATAGAATTTCCCATTTAGACTGTGTGCTTTGAAATTTGTCTGATTTTCTTTTTCTGCTTTTTGTTATATGCGTACATATAATTTTTTGGTGCTAGGCACTGAACCCAGGAGAATAGCTCTATCACTAAGTTACATCCCAAGTCCTTTTTATTTTTAATTTTGGGATAGAGTCTTGCAAAGTTGTTTAGGCCTTGTTAAGTTGCTGGAGCTTATCTCGAACTTGTGATCCTTCTGCCTCAGCCTCCCCAGTAGTTTGGATTACAAGTATGTGCCACCCCACCTAGAAGCATATATTCTTTTTATCATCAAAAATCAAGAAACCTAGTACCTCAGTAAGGCTGAAACTGTCTGGTTTCAGTACTGAAAGACCTGTGTGCTGAGAAACCAGGGGAGCTGGTCACCCTAAGGAGGTAAACAATAGTTCCACCCTGGCAGGCAAAGATGAAATATTGCTATTAATCATAATTAATTATTGTGAGGAAGAAAATATATTGAATCTCCTGTGGACCTTGGTACATATGTTTGCCACCTTCTGAATTCAGAGGAAAGTAGATCATTTGAAGCATTTTTAAGAGGGCATTAAGTAATATACTGGAGTAAATGCCTGATTCAAAAAAATGCATACAACAACAGAATCCATATGGTTAGTTCTTACACTGATTTTTGGAAATGGAAAGACCGAAGCCTGGGCTGGTAAAGGTTAAACGAAGGTAAAATTAAGTGGAAGTGATTTCCATCATTTGAAGAGTTGATCCAACGTTCTGAGCAGTTGCATAAATATGTGAAAAAATTAAGGAGTAAATAGATCATATGTCTCCTTAAAACATCATCCCACATCCCATAACAGTGATTTCTCTCCACTAGATGTTTAATTGAGCTCAACAGACACAGAGGTTGCTCGTTTGACTGAGAGCCTTACTGCCTGGTGTTCCAAACTGTTGGCCTACACCGAGCATCCAGGCGACATCCTTGCGCTGTCTGAAGGAGTGAGTCTAAACTTCTGGGGCATACACATTGTGTTACCACCTACATGTTTCCAGTATTCTTATAACAAACTCTTCTCTATTTTACCCAGGCAGGAGGCTATATTTTTCATGCATTTTCTTCGCATTACTGCTTCCCAGGAATAGTCTGTTCTCTTAAACTTCAAATTTATTTATCCATTTATTTTCTTTCTTTCTCTTCCTGTCTTTCTTCCTTTCAATACCTGTTTATTGAACACTTACTGACTCTACGCCAATTGTTCTAGGAAGCAGTGAACATACTAGGCAAATTCCTGCTATCAGGCAGTTTACAATCTGGCTGGGGGGAGATGGATCATAAACTAATGACAACTCCAAATGGCTTCATAAAAAGAGATTGAGACAACACTGAGAAAACATAGAACAACGCTGACCTAGATAAAAGGTCAAAGGAGACAAGGGAGCTCATCAGGGAAGATCTCATAACTGGCACAAACATGTTTTGATACTGTTTTTCTTTCTATTTTCCTACTGTAAATACCCATCATTTACATGCGACAAGTAGAATAGTCACAGGCTTCATTTGGAAATACATAAAATTACATCAATAAGTCAGGCACAAGATTGGAGTCATTCCCATAGCAACCCTATGGCCAACATAGGGTGGTATTATGGTAAATACCACTGGAATAAAGGGTCAAGATAGGCTGTAATCATAGTGGACAAATCCACAGTCTATTCTCAGTTTCCTTAATTTTAAAATGACAGGAAATGCCAAGATACACCCTACAGCCTCTTGTACTCTTACAAAATTGTAATAGAAGATTATGGAATTAAATCAAATCAACTGAAATGATGACTTTGCTATAGAGAAAGTTTTACTTCTCATGATTCCCCACTTTTCACTTTAGAAATTTACTTTCTTAATACTTTTATCAGGCCAGCAAAAGAACCCCTAAAGAAGGGTGTCCCAGTAGAGGATGATCTCCTTTGTTCCAGATGTGGTATTCTAGAAAGACCCACAATGGCTTATGCCCTTCTGCAGTCTCCTCTTCCATCCAGGCAGGACCTATGAGTAACATGGGAAATGCTTTCTGTGATTAAGCACCATATATAGTAAAGGATGCAATTAAGAACAACTCTGTCGACTTTGCATTAATAAAAGTCACATTATCCTGGGTAGGTCTAACCTTATCAGGCAAGTAGACTTTCCCTGAGTTCAGAGAAGCCTTGAAAAAGTAAGTGCCTATGAGTTCTCTATCTCCAAGAAAATAATTCAGCCAAATTAGAAGAGGAATCTTTCCCAATCCAGCCTCCAGATAAGCTCTTAACCCTCACCAACCCCTTGACTTCAACTATGCTCAGATTCCTGACTTACAGAAAGTGTTAGATAATAAGTAGACAGTTTTAAGCCATTAAGTTTGTAGTAATTTGTCATGCATTAATATGAAACTTAATTCATGTATTAATAGGAAACTATTAGTATATCAGTAGACATGGAATTGTTATTGATAAATTATCCAGTTAAGAAAACATCGACATACATTAAGGATCAAGTTCTCATTTACTTTCACAACATAGATGTGAAACTCTTAATACTTTAGTGCCTTTTCTTCTAGGATATTGATAGGCGTAATTGCCTTTTCTTGTACCAAGCACAAACATATCACTGCTCCTGCCAAACCTTTATACTATCTGTTCTAGCTGCAGAGAGCAGTGGGCAAACAACTTTTGGCCAATGTGAAGTTCCAAAATGGCCAGCGGGACTCTATTTTCCCTGACCTTGAGGTTACTGGGCCGTTCTTCCACTGGCATCTGTTACCTATGGTATTCCAACCTTAGGGAGAAGCAACACATTTCTGACACTCTGGACCCAAACTGAGACCTGGTGACCCTTCACCCACACCCCAAGGTGTACTCCCTCATGCCTTCAAGCTCCCACACTTGTATTAAACCACTTCTTATTTGAATTAATGGTTTGATTCTGACACATAGCAATAATACAATCAGCATTATCTTAATTAGCAATTAGATAATTAGCTAGTGACTACCACTTTATCAAAACTTATAGTCATAAGTGAAACCCTACAATGGAAAATTTTTAACATTCCAAGTTTCCCATCTTTACCGACCCTTCCTCTGGCTTCACATTAGACTTGTGGAATCTCAAATCATATGTATATACTTCTCATCTGGAGGACCACTTTGGAAAGGGAAGGTCATTTAACAGATTCTGGAATGTGCTTAAATCCAGTTAGAGTGGCTCAATCTAGAATTCATGCCACAATTTATCATTCCCCTCATCTTTTGAGTTGGTTTATTCATGACTAAAATAAACATTGTCTTAGATATCTCCTGGTTAAACTGTTTGAGTGTCTGGCACATGTGCCCTCTCTGTCCTGCTGTTGTCCTTCAGCTGATTGGGATTCACAGATTTACAAGTGATACATCTCATCTGATGTGCTGAGCAGGGCCTTGACGGGTGCTGAGAAGTGTTATTACTGGATAAAGAGAAAGCAAAGCACACTTCTCCCCAGACCCTGACGCTACGACATAGATGGCTAACATCTGTCCTTCAGATTTCCAGGCCTGTCCCACACTACTAATGTAATTAATAATTCAAAACATTACCCTTAAATCAAATACGTGTATGAGTATTCAATATATATCTCTAAATTCTCTTTAAGTTAAAATCTCCCTTCTAGGACCGAGAGGTCTGTGTAGTAACACCCTTCCAGCTCTTGAGGCCTCCTCTGGGCTGTGTTGAGACAAGACAGCTCACCCCAGTGGGCACATGGAATGAGGCTGATCAGAGAAAGACCGTCTCATGGTGCGGAGATGAAATCGGCTCTCTGACAGGCCAAAGCGCAACCACTTAGCTATTTCTTTTAAGCTCCATTTCCCCCCACAAAAGGCTATTCTTCAGCTCTGAAGTTCAATTCACATCAGCATAATGAGAATCTTTGATGTCTGAAGCTGGCTTAACTACAGCCCAGAAACATGAAGTTTGTATCCCTGTGTATGCATACTGTGTTTGGTCAAACAATAAATCATATGTCTTGAATAGGAATCAACACATTTAACGGAGACATCTTAATCCATCAGGTCCAAAGTACAATTTATGAGAAAATCTAAAACTGTCACATCAAAACTTCTGGGAGAACAAGGCTGAGTGAAAATTTCCAATGATAATTTCACGGAAGTTTCGTGTTTGTATTGATTTCCATTATATTGAGTTAAATATCACTCTTATAGAAAAGGATATTTAAAAAACACACAAATGAAGCTTTCCCATCAATTTGCATTATTAGTGAAAGTGACTCACATTTTAGTATCTGTTCGCCAATACTGGTTTTTGAAATGTTAATGCAGTATAGCTTCTGTTCTGCAAAAGACATTGTCAAGAGAATAAGCAAGCCACAGCTTGGGAAAATATCCATATGAGAAAGGATAGTTGGTCAAAATACACAAAGACTTTAAAAATTTATCAATAAGAAAACAAACAGCCCATTAAAATACGAGACAAAAGCCTTAGCAGATACCTCACCAAAGAAGATGCACAGATGGAAAATAAGTTGCTTTAGTCAAGTTTTTGGCTGCTGTGACCAAAACACCTGACATGAACAATTTGAGAGGAAGCAGCTTATTTGGGTCTCAGAGTTTCAGAGGTTTCAGTCCACAGACAGCCAGCTCCATTCCTTGGGGCTGGAGGAGAGGCTGAACATCATGGTAGAACAGTGTGGTGGAGGAAAGTAACTCAGGACATGGCACCAGGAAGCAGAGAAAGCCTAAACTTAGCTCACAAAATATACACCAAAGGCATGCCCTCAAAGGCTCAGCTCCTCTAGCCACACTACCCGTCTGCTGTCACTACTCAGGTAGCCCTATCAGGGATTAATTCACAAATTGGGTTAAGACTTTTGTCGCCCAATCATTTCTCCTCTAAACCTTTTTTTCGTTGTCTCACATATGAGCTTTTGGGGGACACTGCTTATCCCAAGTATAACATAAGCTTTTGAAAAGGTGTTCTATATTATATGTCACCAGGAAAATGCAGATTACAGCAATGAGATGCCACGGCACCTCTATTAGAATGGTTGAAATCCAAAACACTGACAGCACCAAATGCTGGTGGGAATGTGGAGCTACAGGAACGTTTGTTATTTGCTGCTGGAACTGTGAAATAGTATAGACACTTTGAAACATGTTTTAGCCCTTCTTTATAAAACTAAATATGACCTCATTACAGGATTCAGCAACCAGTGACCTTAATATTTGTCCAAAGGGGTTAAAAACATATCCATGCAAAGACCTTCATGAAGATGTTTATAAGACTTTATTTGCAATTGCTAAAACTTGGAAGGAACCACATGTCCTTTAGTAGATGAATGAATAGATAAGTGTGGTGCCTCCAGGTAATGGAATATTGGTCAGCTCTAAAGATAAATGAGCCATGAAGCCATGAAAATACCTGGAGGAGCCTCAAGTGCGTTCTACTAAGCAAAAGAAGTCAGTGTGAAAGGCCACATGCTTCATGATTACAGTGGAACATTCTGGAAAACATGAACCATGGTGAAAGTAAAAAGATCAATGATGGGAAGACGTAAACAGAGCACAGAGGAATTTCAGGGCAGTGAAAATATTCTGTATGATACTATAATGTCATTATACATTTGCCCACAGAATACACAACACCAAGAGTGAACCACAGCACAGACTATGAACTTCAGGTGATTATGATGTGCCTGCTGGGTTTAACACTTGAACCAGTCTCTTGGGTAATGATGATAATCCTAAAGCATGCTATGCATGTGAAGGGGTGGGGGGAACTCTCTGAAAGTTCACCTAATTTTTCTATGAATATAAAACTGTTCTAAAAATAAAGCCTTTAAGATATGAAAAATAAAAATGTTTAAATTTAATGCAGAGGAGGATAAAAGCATTATATGCCAAGACTCACATTTCAGGGTCTCTTATAAAGAAGTCCCAGACCTCAATTAATAGGAAGAAAGGTTTCTTTCCTAAAATAATTTTTTTAAATAACATTAGGGCAAGGGTTAGTGTCTCTTGGCTAGACATTAAATGGAGATTACATGCTGAATTCTAGTAAAATTTGTACATTTCTTAACCATTATCTGCTCCACAAAGAAATCTATGGATATGGAATTTTTTTTTTTCAGTGGTAGACCTGGAACCCAGGGCCTCACTCATCCTAGGGAAGCCCCCTACTGCTAAGTTACATCCCTGCCAAAATTTTGTGGATAAGTAATCCCCTATTTTGACCCTAAAAGGAAGCATAGGACTTTTTTCAATCTTAGAAGTAATGAAGTTAAATGTATGCATTTTCTTTATATTTTCATGAAAATAATTCAAACACAGGGCAAAACACATAAAAATATTCAAATCTGTATGTATATAATGCATATTATATGTGTGTATGTATATACATATACATACATAAACACATTGTCTACCAATCTATGCGTATATATAGAGATAATTTTTGAGACTCTTATGGAGGAAGTGAGTGCCTAAAAAAGCGTTACTAATGTATAATAAAGCAAAATCTAGAAGCCAGGAGGTCTCCTGATTTAAATAATAGGTTAGATACAAAAAATATTCTCAATGCAACAACAGTTACTCAAAATTATTTTTCCTTTCCTATAAATATTACAGTTAGGTACTACAGGGAGACCACATTCTGAGAGTCTAAACGCAAGATATTGCAAGTCAACATACACTATTCCAAATTATTACATAAATGTTTCTTAATACATGATTTGCAAACCATAAATAGATTGTGAAATAAGTACAGTAAGTCATAAAGATCATTTTAAAAAATAAATAGAATAGAATGAAATATAACAGAGTTATCACTCATGGTAGGAGTAATCATTATTTTTTATAACACTAGCATTTAGCTTTTATTTAATATGTATAAATTGATATATTTAATCTAAGTATATTTGTGCATTCAATTCCAATATAAAATACATTTTTTGTTGTAGTCACAATAACAAAAAAAATCTTCGAGTCTCTGGTTATATAAATTCTCTTAGGAATTTATCCTATGTGATTATCCTCCATGAGGCAGAAAGAAGACAAGAAACAAAGTATAAAGATTAGTGGCAATAATGACAATGATACTGAAATACAACATATTTTTGCAAAAAAATTTTTGAAATGGAATTTTGTTGTTTAAATGCATCAGTATGAACCAAATCTAAAAGCTTTATTTTATGGGGTTAGTTTGTGTTATAGAGACAAGATTTCTATCTGTTTTTATGTTCCCTTCTCTGTTTTACAATAATTATGCCTTTTTGGAGCTGTAGTTTGTTTACAGTTTACCTCTGCCTTCCCACAAACTGAGCCAAACTGAAGTAGAAAAAATAATATACTAGATGGGGAGAAAAAAAGAAAAAAAAACAAAAACCACAGAACACAGAGATAGATACCGGTGTTCCTAGGCTGGGGTTGATAGAGGAAAGGTGGTGGTTTTATTTCATTTTATCCACAGCATCAGATTATAAACTCCTTCGCAAGCTTTTGAATAGGTGAAATGGACCTCTGTTGAAATACAAAGTGAAGACTGGGTTTATTCCTTGATCCAAATACAGTCCTGTTCCAGCCTAATTATGTCCCCTTTTTCTTTTTGCACACTGAGGAGCAAAAAAGAGGACATAAGAATTTTATCGCAGCTTGCGTCCTTATACTGTAGTGCATACACAATAGTGATCATGTAGCTTCAGCAGAGGACTAGCATAGGAAAGGTCAGAAAATGAAACAAGAAGATTAAAACTTCTGACAACAGTGCCATAGTAACACTAAAACTAGCGTATGAAGTAATATTTGAAACATGGATGCAAAATATGATCGAGTAAATATTTTATATAAGTAGCAGTGACATTTCCACAAGTTCTGATTAAGCTGTTTTCAGATAAGTGGTATTTAAGTCTAAGCCAAGCCTAAGGGTTGCAATTTCAGGAAGTCTACTGATCTCAATAATACAGCCTCAATTCACTTGAGAGTTGAGGTTGAAATCTGCAAATTCTGATCACCAGCTCCTAGAAGCCAACTCCAGATCCAAATTTCAAACTCTGACCTATTGTGTGTTTTCTTCTAAATTAGAAATATGTTATAGGTCAAGTGTCTCCCATTTTAGCTTCCCAGTTCTTGGTATAGAAGAGACTAGACTTTGGGGATTATAGAAATCAAAGCATGCATATTTCTTTGGATTTGATCACACTTAAAAATGAGCTAATTTCAGAGACATGTACTTTTAGTGAACAAGACATAGGAAATTAAACCTCTTGTTGAAAGTAGCTTCTAGATTTATCTGTGGTCATTTTTCTGAGTTCCATCTCTGTATTGAAATTAAATTTCCTAATTTTCTTCCCTATAGGGAAAAAAATGGAGTGTCAAGTTTTATGATGCTATTAACAGACTCTTTGATTGCTGAAGTAGCAACAACATAAATTGTCATGTCTGCAACAATAAAAGCTGACCCTTGGAGCTTACATATTTCTAAGTATGGCACTATCTACACACACACAGAGTGAAAGTGAAATTGAAAAAAAGGCAAATAATTTAGTAAATCCATCTATAGAACATGTCTACTAATTGAATCAAAGGACACTTCAATCTTCCAGAAAACGTTTAAATTTTTCAAGTTCTCAATTTATAACTGGAGCCGTTATGCATGGACCCAAAATATCATTTCTAGAATACAATAATATACTTTAAATTTCTATGGAAAAATGTCTAGTGTGTGAGAATTATTTGTGATTTGACTGTGATTAATTATTCAATGATTACTAATCAGGAAGTCTTCAACAACCTACATATAAAGCTTTTAAGTAAATTTCAAACCACACCTGAATGTCCATCCATACAATAAGATAATGTTGGTGCGCAAAGCAGCACAGGTATAATCTAAAAGAAATCTACTAAGCAAAGGAAGCCAGACATAAAAGAGCGTACAATGTAGATTGCCTTTATATGAAACCTTAAAAGTCAAAATCATAGGGACAGGAAGCATACCAGCAGCTGGCAGGGACTGGGTTTCCGGGAGACGATAATTACAAAGTGACACTCAGGAATGTTCTATTGCAAACATTTCATATCATGCCTGCGTAGGTTGATACACTGACTGCATACATTGTCAATAGTCACCACAAAAAATCATTTTTATTGCATGAAAGGATATCCCAAAAGAATTGATTTTTGAGAATTAAAACAAACATCTGAGATAAATGTTACATGTCATTTTTTTCTCTTAGAAGAACAAACTGAGGTTGAAGTTGAATAACTTGCAGAAGGTCACAGTCAGTGACTGTACCCACACTTAATTCTCCAGAACCATGAACTCTACAGAGGCAGGCAGGAGCTTGCTGGACCCTCCCTATTACATCTCCAAGGTTTGCAGCAATTCTGAGCAGAGTAAGCACTAGAAATATATTTACAACACATACACACCCACATGGCTGGAAGTCCAAGATCTGCACACTCTACTGAAAAATTTTGCCTCGTAACTGAATTTGTCTCCTCAGGTACTTTCTTTCTTTAAGAAAATCTGAACTGAAATATCAAAAGTTCCCCAAATGTTGAAGACAGTATATTAATACAAGTTGAATATGTCTTGGATGAAACGCACAAATTAGAAGTGTTTTAGATTTTGAATTTGTACAGATTTTCAAATATTTGAATACACACACATATATATATACTACATTTTATATATACATATATTACAGTATATATATATGTATATATATTCTATTAATGATATCTTAAGGATGTCACCAAAGTCTAAACGTGAAACACATGTATATTTCATATATACTTCATAATATTTGTGCATGAAATACAGCTCCATGGTGTGGAATTTTCCACTTGTGACATCATGTTGACACTCAAAACGGTTCAGATATTTGAGTCCTTCAGATTTTGGATTTTCAGATTAGGGCTACTGAACTTGTAAATTAAGGCTTTTGCAAATTGTTTAGCTGGCTGTTGCAATATTTATCTTTTAAATCAGAGGTAATTTATTCTGGAGGATTGGAAGTGACTTTTTCTTCTTGATGATGGAATTCCAGTGCTTCCATTTTGCCATAGAATTCTTTGCTTTCCTAATGCATTTCTGAATAAGAATATTGGCAGTTAATGTCAACATTTTCTTTTCAGGGTATACTATTTGGGCCTTTCTCACGGCAGATCTCTCATGAGTTTCATCTAAGGTTTCCACAACTTGAAAGGAGTGTAAGTATTCCACACTTATTCAAGAGGCCTGCCCTTGACCTGTTTATAAATGACTGCATTCTATCACATACGCTCTAAGCATACTCAATTTTTAAGATTCTCTCTGATGCCACAATCAATCTTTGCAACTTGAACACCCATGTTTACTGGAGAGAGTTTCTTATAAACAATTTAAATGTGGTTGTCAAAAATCCATGCCAGCTGCTTCAGCTTCCTCCCTTATATCCGTGGTAATTAACATCTGTGAACTGCAGGTCTGCCTCTTTCTCATTCTCTGGGTCTCTATCTCTCCCTTTAAAGACTTCCAGACTCTGCCTGGGTTTATTTCAGTTTAATGAAAAGTATAATTTTAAAAAAAGTCTTTCTTTTCCTTGCCCAGGGAAAAAAATAAGGGCTTCAATGAGGATAAAGATTGCCTCTATATGAAGTTCATTGACAATGCCATTTTAAAATGGGAAACAGCACCAGACATAAAAATGCAGAAGTGAATTCAGATGATAAGCATTTCTTAAGAATCATAAGTCTCACACTATTCATGAGGTGGAAATATTACCAAATAGCCCATTGTATTTGCATTTAATGTGAGGGAGAGAAATAATCAAAACAATACAATACCAACAGCTGTGTGTGCATGAGTGGGAAAAACTCACCCCACACCAATTATTTAAAAATATGCAGCTAGTCACTCTACACCTTGCTGGAGATGTATGTTATATACCCAGGGTCCAGGAAGAAAGGGAATGTATTATTTCAAGTACGAACTTGGTCAAATGATTGAAGTGGGGGAAGAATTAAGAATGCTTTCCCTTTAAGCACTTGAGGTACAGGCTCAGATGCACCAATCCTTATGCACCAAAATCATTGGCCCCACCCCTGTCACTGATAGGGCCCAGAAGTTAAGACATTTACATCCAGTATATGAACTGTATTTAAAAAAATAATAGCTAGAAAATGCTGATAAGGAAACAAAGAGTGGTATAGAAAGGAGAAAACTCTTTTGGGGAGTCTGGAAATTCTAACATGCACAGATATTCTTGGTGACTGTAAACAGATGTGTTTGAACAGTAAGAAATCTACAATAAACCAAAAATGAAATTGTGTGTAAGAGCTTTTTGGAATAACTTTGGTTAAGTTTGTGGATTTGGGAATCAGAAATATAGGAAACTCATTTTAGTACAAGCATGCTCTATGAAATGTTTGGAACACACTAAAGGAAAGTATTCATTGTTTATTTGAAATTCAAATCTAATTGTTTGGTTGACCTTTTCTCTGGAGACCATAATTTTGATATGAGAAGAGTAATCTAAAAGTGAAACTATCCATAATTCTACTAAGTACTAAAATGACTTCAAGATTAGTAATATAGGCTATGGCTGGGCACATTAGCACACACCTGTAATCTTAGTAACTCAGAAGGTTGAGCCAGGAAGATCTCATCTTCAAGGACAGCCCGGGCAACTGAGTGGGACTCTGTCTCAAACAAACAAAAATAATAATAATAATAAGATTAAAAAATGGCTGGGGATGCGGCTCTTAGGTTCAATTCCCAGTACCTCAAAAATTAATATTATAAGTGATAATTTTGAAATTTGTTGCAGTCTTTAAAATGTGTGTTAGTTAGCTGTCTATTACATGACAAAATACCTAAGATAACAAAATTAAAGAAGAAAAGCTTATTTTTCTCACAGTTTTAGAGATTTCAGTCTATGGCCAATTGGTTCTGCTGCTTTGGGTCTGCAGGGGTCAGCACATCATAGTGGGGGTGTGTGGCTGAGGACATCTGTTCACTTCATGGCAGCCGGAAAAGAAAAGAAAGAAAGAAACAGAGCAGGGACTCAGCCTCCCTGAAGGTAATGTCCCCAAAGACCTAAATTCCTTCCATTTTGCACCCTCCAGCTAACGTCCCACTGTCTTCAAACAGCACCCCAGACTGCTGACCAAGCCTTCAACGCAGGGACCTTTGGGGACATTTATCTAAACCACAGTGACAGGGCAGTGTTCGGAGGCAGGAGGATGAGGCTTTCAACTGAGTAGTGAGCACCAAAGAAAACGAATAGCGGGCTAGCAGGAAGTGGGGGAGCTCAGTGGAACAGTGTTAGCCTCACATTTGGAAGACCCTGGGCTCAATCTCCAGCAGAAGAAGGAAGGAAGGAAGGAAGGAAGGGAAAAAGGAGGGAGAGAAGGGAGGGAGGAGAAAAGAGAAGAAAAGAAAGTATTTAAACCATTAAATAAATGAACTTAAGAATTTGTATGTTTTGCTGTGGTTTTCAAGTATAGCAAGCACCACAATACTCGTCTTTGTTTTAAGGTCTGTAAAATTAAAAAAAATCTTGGATTCTGCTGTTTTATCATCTGAACTCCTACTATTTTTTGTCCAGCTCACATTAAAATAAGGATACTGTCTCACTGTTCTTTAAGTTATACTTTGTATTAGAGCTATTAAAATATCACAGAAAAATTAAAGGGAGAAATACACAGATTTCCCACGTGCCACCTGATCCCCACCCCAAAACATACAGCATCAACCATTGTCAACATCCACCACCAGAGTTTTCCCCTATTGTCCCTCTTTCTGCTTCCTTGGACTCTTGTGTACATCATTATAGATCTTTTTCAGCTTTGAACCAAACACAGAAGTGGTGAAGTGAAGAATAATGATCTTCTATATTTTTAAAAAGATCTGTAAAAAATCAGTACCCTGGCACTCTCAAATTCCTATTGATCGTGCTGCAGGTACTGACCTGAGTCACTCAGGTCCCTCACTGCTTCCGCCTTAGTAGGGCTTTCTCACTCCCACATGTCAGTAACCGAGTCCACTTCCTCAACTACCAAAGCAGTTGTGGAATGTTTTAAAAATGCAATCATATAGAATCAAGGTGTTGTTCCAGTGGCTTCCCATTACCCTTGGGAATAAAAGCCCAGGAAGGAGCCCTAAAGATTGAAACCTGAGCACCTGCATGTTGATTTCTACCACTGCTCACACACCGTCCCTGCGCAGGACATGGCTCTCGCTCTTTCTCTTCTAGGTAGCTTTTTTTGGCTTGAGACCTTTTCATTTTCTCACCTAGGGTCCAAGCTCTAATATCACTGCTGCAGAAATTCTTCCCTTCATCACATAATATGCAAGACTAGTTATTTGTTTATTTCATGACTTTACGTATTAAAACATGAGGGCTGGGGCTGGAGTGGTGGCTCAGCGGTTGTGGCGCTTGCTTGGCAATGCGTTAGTGCGCAAGTTCAAACCCCAGCACCACCTACACTACAAAGTGTCAGAGGATGAAAGTCACAGGAAAACCTAAATAAAAATAGCTTTCTCTCTCTCTCTCTTTCTCTCTCTCTCTCTCTCTCTCTGTCCATCTTTCTTTTAAAAAAAAATGAAGGTCATTAAAATCTAAGCTTGCCTCCCTCGCTTTCTGCTTTTACTCCATTACCCAGCACCTAGTAGGTGCTCACTTCATATTCATGGAATGAATAAATGGACTTTATATTCCTTGGCATAAAAATCTGGCCTAAATTTCTTAAGCATCTGGACCAGAAGTCAATTCAAGTAAAATAATCTTTGTTTTATTTAAAAGTATGTTTTCCCTCTGATCTCAATCTGTGCCTTCTTATCCATTCTATTCCAAAAGAGCTTCAATGTCTCTTGAGAAGCTTGACCTGGAGGTTAAGAAGCATCCTTTGCAGAAGTCTTTGCTCCGGGGGTTAAAGGAATATTCATGCAAATTGAGCCTTGCCACTTGTCCTGTTACCCTTTTCAATTTTACCAAACCAAATCAGAATTTATAGGAGAAATACAGCAAAGGTTCTTATTAGAAAACAAGGCTCTTACTATAAAAGTATAAATAAAAAGGAAACCTTTTCACCTATAAGCCGCAATGATTTTTCTCCCAATTAATTTAATAGAAATTTAATAACAAAACTTACATATTTTTCCCCAACTGCAGCCAAAATACAATTCCAAAGATAGAAATCTCCTCAATCATTCCCTCTGAGAGTTTCCTCCACTGAATGATTCAAAGAGATCATAGTGTTACTGAGTAGTTTGGAGTGGAAAATTTGCACAACTACTAGATATAAACAGGTTGAAAAACTCAAGGATGAAGGGGTTGTCCCAAGGGTTTCTCATAAGCAATACAAAAATATCCTCAAATATGCCTTCCATATAGAAGCTGCTCACCAAATAGTTTTGGATAAATAAAAGAAGGAATAAACAATTCATTTACTCTCCTCCCTTTGAAACAATGGAAAAGCTATGATTTACTTAAAATGTGACTCTGTAAGCTCAAAAATATTTTTTCCTACAAAAGCCAAAGGTCATTTATAATTCTCCATCCTCTTCACCTAATATGTGTCTCCTTCAAATTGCCTCTTCATTTCTTATTCTGACACTTTGCGAAACTGAGTTTTCTTTGCAACTTCCATATTTTCGTCCTACTCTGCCTTTTGATTTCCTCTCTCCCTCCCACTACCCCATATGTTGAAGTTGCTCTTTGGCTCTGTATTTACCCATGACCCTTTAAGTTCATGCCCCCAGAGAATTCATAAATTTTCATAGCTTTAAATATCTCCTCTACGCTGATGTCTTCAATAGCATTTCCAGTCCTCTGGTTCCAAGACTCAGATATCCTGCTGCCAAATTTCTGATTCCAAAGAAAAATATTTTTCAAGAACTCACTGTGACTATGACTCCGCTTTGCCTCCTAAGCTATGGCCAGACAATTGCACTTTGAATTTAAAGGCTGCTTCTCTGACTGTTTCTCCCATTGCAAACCTCTTCCCACTGATGTCAGTGTGACCTAACATTACTTCCAACCCCAGCTTCACAGCCACACCCACAGCATCATAAGGCTGCTGTCTCTTCTTGGAAAGCTCTTCCACTGATTATCCAAATCCAGTACACTTTAAAAATCAAGTCCAAATGATGATTTGAATTGAGTCTTAAGTCAAGGACAAAGAAAATAGCAAAACAAAACACTGGACATGGAGGGCAAGGGGGTTTCTGTCTTGCTGGTCAACCCCAGGAAAAAGTTCTCCCTACTTTTCTTAGTTTCAAGAATATGAAGTGCTTGTGAAGTTACCTCTGCAATCATGTTCAGTTTTTTAAATTGTTGTTCTTTGCTTATTTTATTTTGGTGTGTGTGCATGTGTGTGTGTGTGTGTGTGTGTGTATTTCGGGTCCTGTGGATTGTACCCAGGGTCACTTTACCACTAAGCTACATCCCCAGCCCTTTTTATCTTTTTATTTTGAGACAGGGTTTCACTAAATGGCTGAGGCTGCCCTTGAACTTGCAATCCTCTTGACTCAGCTTCCCAAATCACTGGGATTACAAGTGAGTGCCATCACACCAGGTCATGTTCGGTTTTAGTGGCTCTTTTGCATATGTTCTAAATATTCACTTAACATAGCTTGTCTTGGGGCTGGAGCGGTGGCTTGGCAGTTAAGGTCCTTGCCTGGCATATGAGAGTACACTGATTCAAACCCCAGCACCATGTATACATCTAAGTGTTAGAGCAACAAAAGTCATGTGAAAAACTAAATAAAAATTGATTCTCTCTCTCTCACTCACTGTCCCTCTTTCTTAAAAAAATAGCTTGTCTTTTCTTCCATCAAACACATGCACAGTGTTACTAATTTCTAAGCTTAGCAAGTCCACTTTTCTCAATAGATTTTGCTAGTGGAAATGGTAATAAAATATATGTCTATATTACTATGCATTCTCACTAATGGGAACCTACCTATAACAAACTAAATTAAGTAAAATAAAATCTTTATTTATTACCCAAAAGAGAAAAGTTTTGACATTAGTGAAATTACAAATTTAATATCTATCATATAGATAAATTAATATATATATATATATATACACACACACACACATATATAAAGAGGGAGGGACAGTGAGAGAGAAAGAGAGAATCAATTTTATTTAGTTTTTCCTTTGTTGTGACCTTAATTGCTCCAACAAATACTTCATTGTGTACAAGGTGCTGGAGTTTGAACTCTGGTCCTTGTGCATGCTGGGCAAGCACTGTAACTGCTAAGCCACCGCTGCAGCCCCCTAATTACAAGCACAAAAATATTTATAAGTGTAGACTTTGGAAATACCAAAGAAATATAGTACAAACACTAAAAAGGAATGGAAGTTACTTTTCAAAAGTCATCTTTTCCAGGGTGAGGACAGTCTGTGACCAATCCCAAACAATATGCGTATCAGAAATAAGAAAAATTACGGCACTAGAAGAGGGAATTTTAATTATTTTCTTTTAGGAAAGGATTAAACGAATAAGTGCTATTTTGGCAGTTTCTTCATTTAAACCAAAACAAACTTTGAGCCTGTGTGCTGTTGGCCTGTGTCCCTAGACATCTGGAGACAGTGATCAGTGATATGACCGCTCTGTCCTTCTCCAGGCTCAAGTATTCAGATCTGATCCATCACTATATCATATTGAATTGTATACATGTTGTTGTTGTTGTTTTAAAATCTCTCCAAGAGCTGGAAAAACAGTCAACTTTATAAAATGAGGCAGAGAGAAAGAGAGAGAGGAGAATGAGGCATCTTCCCAATGAGGAAGGAGTGACTGCCACTCCTTAAGGTAGGGTTTTTATCCAAATAGATTAAGGACAGCCCCTGCTCCTTGTGCTCAGTTTGTAGGAAGCCATATTTACAGAATTTGGTTCCATTGTACAATAAGGGCTATGTTACTATGAAGTAGAGCTTGAATTAAAATTGTATCTGTATGTGAGAGTCAGAGAGACAGAGAGTATGAAAATATATGTACAAGTAGAATTAAATTCATTGTGGTAGAGTTAGTAGAATGTAAGGTTGTAATTGTCCACAAACCCAAAGGCTTTGAGAATTTCCAACATGTTAATAGTGAGAAATGCACTAAATTTATTTTTAAAAGATAATGTTCATAGTTTTTCCCTTATGGATCCAGGAAATATACAGGAAATGCTTTACCTACTTAAAAATAACTCAAATTCTCCATGTCAATAAACAGGAAACAAAAATGAGATTCCATAATAATTTAAGCATCTTAGGCACTTGTTCCAAAATTGATGAGCTTTTGTTTATCATGAGTTTATTGAATGATTTCAGATCACCAGATTTTAAACACAAGACAGTTTTAATTTTTCAGTAGTTGTCCAAACCTAGGCAACTCTGTAGCTCCTATTCTTGGTGGCTCAATGCCTCAGTTGTTAATAGTTTTTTGATCCAATCTCGTTATGTTTCATCCACATTCCGTTATTCAGTCTCATTTTGGCTTATCTGACCCATCCCTGTGCATTTTGAAACTTGTTTTATATTTTTTGAAATCCTGTTCTTCTCCTTATGTGTGTATGAGCTGAACTACTGATTAATGCCTGCAGGAAGGGGTGCACTGCATGTCCCTCTCTTGCTTCTTCTTGCTTCCTTTACATGGTCCCAGCTTCTCAGGTACCAGAGGAGGAGCAGGAGGAAGATGCTTTTAGATCTTACAGATGACTCCACTGCCCTGTCCACTGTTCCGGCACCTTCTCTCCAGGCTCCATGTGGAGAAGTGGTGGCTCCCTCCGAGCAGCCCCCATAGGCACTGGCAGCCTCTTTAAGCATCCCCTCTGTTCCTCCAGCAGAACCCCTTAAGGTAGGTGGTCTTAAGCAGATACCCTCTTGGCAGCGTTCTCAGCAAAACTACCGATTCCTATTGCATCTAACTTGGGGTTAATTCTAGGGCCTGTGGCACCTGCAGGGAATTCAAATGAGGAGTGTGCTGGTCCCTGCAGCTGGCCTCCCTGCCAGGCCCAGTCCCACATGTCTCCCACAGTTTTCTTCTCCAGGGTTCCTTTACTAAAAGACAAGCCAAAAGATGGAGTTACAATAATGCAAATGCAGTCTGTCTCCTGGGAATCCCTGCCCCACTCCTCACTTAGCAAGGGATAAAAAGAACAGCTCTGAGTTTCCAGAGGAATGGACTTACTTCTGGGTGTTAGCATAGCAGAAATCTGGGAATTTTTTTGCTTTAATTGATGAAGATAGGGTTTCTGAGATTAACAAAGAAATGTCATTTTTTCCTCTTTATCTATTTTAACCTATAAAATTCCCATGATTTTATATAACAATTTGTGGCCCTTGGTATCTTAGCATTTTTTATAGCCCAGAAAGGCAGAGGTATGCACTCTGGCAAGACAATAGGATTTGAAGCTCAGCAGGCATATAATTTTATAATAATGTCAAAGGACCAAACAGCTATAACATATAACCCTTCATGCTTACAGTGATGATTCCAGGCAGTTGTACCACTTGATTTTCCAGTCTCTCTTTTAAAAGTTCAGTCCTGAGGCTTGATTCCTGAGGGAGAAGAGTATGTCCTGCGTCTCCAAGCAGGATGGCATTAAATTTCTTACTTCCTTCTCATTGTTTGGTTTAGCTGCTCAGCACTCAGGGCTCACTGTGAACTGCCTTGGGAGTTTTAGGGAGGCTAAATATTGGGTTTCATCTCTAGCTTCGTGGAAAGCATCTGCAAATAATCAAGATACAGAAAGAAGCACAGAGAGGGGGCAGGCTTCAGGATTTGATTTAACTCAACTTTCCCGTGAGCCACATTTCTTTGTTTACATACATTCCTGCTCTGAAGGCCAACTTCCTGACATAAAGCTGCATACCAATTTTGAGTATTTAGCAAACAGTGTGGCTCAAACTATTCTAACTCTAGAAACAGACTTCAAGGAACCATCAGTTTGAAAGGATAGACTATAAAATGCAACCCCTCACCCTAATTTTCCCAGCTTGAATCCTTTTCAGATAATCACACAGATTCTCACTCACACATGCACATGTGTGGAAATTAGTACTATTTTCTGCACAAAAACATATCTGTAAGTATAGATCTTTTTTGGGGAACAGTGAAGTGACATATTGCAAAGACTGAAAAGCAGTGGAAGTTACTTATCAAAAGTTATTTTCCCTGAGAGAAGAGACATAATGTGTGACCAATCCCACATGATATGAATTTCAGCAATGAAGTTTCTAGATAATGCGCATGTCAGGTTCCTTTGGATCCTCCAGGGTGCTGTCCTATCAGTTATCTTCTATTTTCTGGATCTTCTCTACCTCCCTGTCTTTTTTTTTTTTTTCTTCCCAAACTGTTACTCAATATTTCCTGGTTTACTCTATCATAGTTTTTCATTCTTTCTCCCAACAAAGCTCTTGTTTAGCTTTCCCAGGCGGAATCTATTTTTAGCATAGACTCTTCATACAGCCTTCCAATCTTCCTCTTCTATTCTGCTATTCTCCAAGATATAAATTATGAGGTTCAGTTTCACATCTACAGCTCTATCTAATTCTACTTAATTAAATAAGACCTCAACTACTGTCCAGAAATCATTCTCTCCAAGGTCACCAATGACCTCTTTGTTATTAAATCAAAAAGCAGTGGGAAGTGCTCACCAAGTGTTTATTATACGTTCTGTAGAGTTTGGTTCCTTGGCAGCACCCTGCTTAGAACCCCATTCTCCCTTAGCTTCCGGGACATCGTTCTTTCTGTGCTAGTCATCATTGCGGGTTCCTGTTCGTCCATCAGGCTTTAAATCTCTGGGTTTTCTAGGGTACCGTTATTGTTTGCTGCTTCTTTCTAGTCGATATATATAGAATGCTCTCTATTCCTCTCCCATAACTGTCGCTGAACAACAGATGCTGCGTATCCCCATACCTACACACCTAGCCCAGGTTTTTCATTCTTTCAGTGATCAACTCCTATCAAGCCTACCTACAGACCTGCTGAAACATATGATTTATCTCCATCCCTAATCAGAAACATCAAATTGGTGGGTTTAGACTCAGATTCCCTATACACAAATCCTGGCTCTGCCCCCTTGAAGCTGTGTAACCATGGGCATTATTTAACCCCTCTGTACTTTAGCTTCCACCTTAGCAAAATACAGAAAGAGGAAGAGCACGTGCTGATGCTACTACTGCCTTAATATCAGCCACCTGACAGGTTTCTTCCCCGTTTTGTGTCTCTTATAATTGATCTACAAAACAGACTGAACTTCCTAAAGTGTTATGTGTTTTCTGTGCATAAAATTCTTGGAGGATTCCCTTTAATTTTCACATTATTATCCCACTGAACCATATTCATCATGATATGATGCCTGCCAACCTCTCAAACCTAATGGGTTGACACAGAGGAGAATGGGAGACATCAAATCCTCCCTCAGCTCTCAACCAGTAATCATGGCCCCGTATATCCAACTTCTTAGGAACAGAATTGCTTTCCCTTTGCAAAATAATTTCTGCCTATTTCTTTAAGATTCATTCTAAACAAATAGGCAACTTGAAAATAAGATTTAATTATTTTTGGGGGGCAGCCAAGTCATGTATTGAAGCAGAAAACCTAAAATACAAATATCATCACATAACATCGCTATGTGGCCCCCTGTCATTTATATTCTTTATTCATCTAACCTCCTTTACATTTTGTTCCGCATGTTTCATTTTATTCTGTTATGCTTCACTGTACAGCAAGCAACAACCATGGAATTGAAATAAATTGATTGTGTTCAATTCAGATAGAATAGAAGGTGGAGGTAATTAAGTAGTGAGGTAAATCTTCCTACAAATCCAAAAATGACACTTTTTTTGTTTAGTCCTGAAACTTTGAAATGATATTTCACTTAAAAATGTTATTTACTTAAGGTGAAAACTAGAGCTTAGTAGACATTACATTAATGTGGGTTCTAGAAATTGGGCAGTGGACATAATCATGAATTAGTATCCTGAGAACCAGATGTCTTGAGGAGAAAACAAGGCCCAAATAAATTAAAACAGTGATTCCTATCCTTTTACAGATGAGAAAGAGAAACAGTGACTGATTAGAAAATATCATTTACTTGAAAAAAATAGAATGCAACTATACTAATACTTATATTACTTTAAAAGATATTATTGATTTTCTTCCTGTTGACATGGAATACTTGGTGGCAATTTTATCAAATAAAATAATATAATCTCATAGTTCCACAATTTCCCATGTAATTTTTTTCTAATTAGAGTTACATAGTTTAGTTAGCATTTTAAAGTATTGAAACAAACTACTACATAAATTTACCTTCTCATTAGAGTTTATTTTTAAATGTTGCTTGAAGCACATTCTCATTAGAACATCATTTCTAAGGTAATCATCAGCATCATACATTTATGTTCCTTGGAGTGCTGTGGATTGATTATTGAGAAATTTCTGCATTGCAGTATTTTGTGGTATTTTTTGAAATAGGTATTTAGAGTTTCTCAAATAATAAAGAACATTTAATGTAGTTTTACACGCCCATGTCATAGACACATGACATTTATCAAAATTAGAAGTGAGTAACACCTCTTTGTATGCAAAGTTATTTGAGCAGCAGTGCTGTGTGTCCTCGCGTTTGGGGACAGCATCTGGGCAGAAGCACAGCTTTCTAGCAGTTTGCCATGAGTGTGCTGCCTCATCAGCCCCTTGGAACAGAGGCAGCGGCTGTCAGTAAAATTCTCCAAAGTTTGCTTTGCAGAATGCAGATAAGTGGTCCCTCAGGTAGGTAGGACTCAGACCATAAAGCTTTACAGACTGCAAGCAGCACCTGAATGGGGCTCGAGTGTGAAAAGGAAGTCCAGACGGTTCCCTGCAGTACAATGAAGCT
The DNA here is from genome assembly GCA_004027875.1 of Aplodontia rufa. Classification (NCBI taxonomy): domain Eukaryota; kingdom Metazoa; phylum Chordata; class Mammalia; order Rodentia; family Aplodontiidae; genus Aplodontia; species Aplodontia rufa. Next base: position 8,834 of record PVKS010015227.1, on the reverse strand, counting down.
TTGATTGTTAAGCAAACGTGTTTCGTTCTCCACCCTTCGAAACAGCAGAATAGAGGCCATCAGCATGTTCATATTTGATCATCATTAATATTTCAGAAGTCTTAACTAGAAACAATCGAGATGCACCTGAACATTATCTTCTTGGGGGTCCATTGTATTCTGTATTGTAAGTGGGTGTTTGTGCCTGGACAGATATAGAAGCGTTGGTATCTAAGGAGAATGGAAATATAAGACATTCTGTCTCGGTCCAACACTCTATGCATTTCTTTCAGCTGCACTTTGCATAATGTTACCTGCGACACTAGATCTTTTTTTTTCTTTTTTTTTTTTTAAAGGGAGAGGGACAGTGAGAGAGACAGAGACAGAGAGAAACAACTTTATTAAGTTTTTCACGTGGCCTTAGTTGCTCCAACACTCAGTTGTGTATGTGGTGCTGGGGTTTGAACCCGGGTCCTCATGCTTGCCAGGCAAGCGCCATAACCGCTGAGCCACCACTCCAGCCCAACACTAGAGCTTTAAGATCTTTCTTGCCATTTAAAGTGTAAGTTCTTTGAAATCAGGATCGATCCTGGTTTGGTTTGTGAAATTACATATAATTAAGAACCACTTCACCCTCTGAAACTCATTAACTCATTAACTACCAGATGAATGAATTAATACTATTTCAATATTGTTTTCAAAAGGGATGAAGAGATCACTGATTAATTACTTGAGCATGTGGGACAGCAATGAAATTCCCCCAAAGCATGCACAAAAAATATTAAAACCAAAGATTCCTTTACAAAAATTATTGGGGCTGGAGTGCTTGCTCAGCAGTTGGAGAGCTTGCCGGACATGCAGGAGGGCCTGGGTTGAAACCCCAGCACCACATACACAACTAAGTGTCAGAGAAACAAAAGTCAGATGGAAAAATAATAAACTTGATTCTCTCTCCCTCTCACTCTCTCTTTCTTACTCTTTCTCTTTAAAAAAAATACATATACATATATAAATATATATGTATATCTATATATTATATACATGTATCTCTGTAAACATATGTGTGTATATATTTTATATATGCTTGTGTGTATAAATATATATGCTCACACATACATACATATATACACACATATATACACAATACATATATACTACACATACATATACACACACATATATACACACACATACATATATATACAAACACATATACACACCACACAAACACACACACACACACACACACACACACACACACACACATATATATATATATATATATATATAATCCTTGCTCAGTGGTGGTACACACCCATAATCCCAGCAGTTTGGGAGGCTGAGGCAGGAGGATTGCAAGTTCAGAGCCAACCTCAGCCATTTAGCAAGGCCCTCAGCAACTTAGCAAAACTGAGTCTCAAAATAAAACATAAAAAGGGCTGGAGACATGACTCAGTGGTTAAGTACCCCAACCCCAGTACCAAAGGAAATAAAAAAAAGGCAAAAGAAAGAAAAACATCACCTTCTTGGACCAGGGATGTAGCCTAGTGAAGAACTGCTTATCTAGCATGTGTAAGGCTCTGTCATTGATCTTTAACTTGACAAAAAATAAATAAATAATTCTTATACTCTTATTATGGGTGAACAGAAAACAGAAAACAAAGCTTTTTATGTTATACATAATGATATTAGGCCCTAAAATTATTTACGTTAGGATTTCAAATCTTAGCAGCATTTTCCCATAATCTATCCTGGTATTATTTGGTAAAGAAGCAAAAAGAAAAAGTATCCTAGAAATATACTATGGTTGTGTCCTCTGTGCATGATCAACAATAAAATTGCTGGCGCATCAGTACTCTTGCACATTTTCACTTGTCTGGTCCCTATTGTGACAAATAGTAGGTTTTTATAAAATGACTGGCTAGGCAAAGGAGCAAAAGCTGTGTCCATGGCTCAGAGGAAAATGAACAGCGCTCTGCAGGCGTTGAACTCTGGCCTCCGTGGTGCTAGCGCAAGGCTGACCCCAGTGGAGCTAGCAGCGAGGATTTGGGGTCTGTTTCCTTTCCCACACAGCATCCTTCCCGTTTCACCACTGTGCTCTGCTTTTCCTGGGACCGCAGCCTGGAAAGTCCACGACTTAGGGTTGCACAAGTAATGTAAACTCCGCATCCCTCCCGAAGCCTGGTGTAAGCACACGTTCAAGATCATTTCCTAATATAGAGCGGTGTCCTTTCCGTTTCCATCACAGCGTGCCTCGTTGGCTTGTTTTCTCCGGGACCACCCTAGAACCTCATTGTCATGTGGACAAGTCTCAAATATTTATAGAAGAGTATAAATAAAAATCCCTTCAGTCTTCTTTGATTAATCCGTCGCTACTGCTACTTAGGCCCCTTCCACCATCATTTTGCATTTTTCTTACTTAAGGGCAACCACAATTCTTGAATTCAGAGATGCTCTTTTTTTCTCACACAGATAGCACTGGACTTCGGCAAGTGTTCCCACGAACATCAATTCATTTGATTCTTCACATGCATCTTTAACATTCAGTATCTCAAACAATGTCTGCATGTAGTGGTTGCTTAAGAATTACCATGAAACTACGTGTGAAATGAATAATTTTGACAGTTAAATTTACTTACTTTATGAAAAATCCCATGTATATTTACATATATAAAATACATGTACATAGATCTGCATGTGTGTATACACAGTAAAAATGTACATATATAAGCATATAAGTTTAGCTTTTAAATGTATAAATATTTACATATATTTTCTTTTCTTTTTTTTTCTTTTTAAAGAGAGACAGACAGTGAGAGAGACAGAGAAAAGAAACAACTTTATTTAGTTTTTCACATGGCCTTAGTTCCTCCAACACGCAGTTGTGTACATGGTGCTGGGGTTTGAACCCAGGTCCTTGGGCTTGCCAGGCAAGCGCCGAAACTGCTGAGCCACCGCTCCAGCCCTACATATATTTTCTTAAATATGGGGAGGAGATATTCTGTGGGAAGCAAACACAGGCCACTCAAAGTCACCAGAGTATGTTTGCTATCAAAGGCATGTATTCAATACAGATTGTTAATATATAGTATTTTCTTCTTTTTTTAAAATTTTATTAAGGAGTTGAGTTGTACAATCATAAACTGTATAAAGTAACAATATGATATAATTTGATCCTAGATCATAGCTCCTCCATATTGCCCACCCTGGTCCCTTGATTCCTCTATATTATGCCCCTATGAGAGATATAAATACACATACACACACATGTATATGTATATGATTGTAATCTATGTATATGATCTATATATATGATTGTAAATTTTTGAGAATTAAATGATTGCATAAATATTATTTGACTTCTTAGGGGGATAAAGAATACGGTACATTGTTGATTGTCACCCTAGATTCCTCCATAGCCTCCCTCCCTCTCCCACCCTTCTCCTCCACCTACATGTCTATGGTTGCCCTAAATTATGTGTTGCTACGCCTTTGCTGGGTCTAATACATGAGTATGACTACCTGTCACTCAAGCTTAAGTTTAGCTCCAGCCTCCACAAATGAGGGAAAACATTTGACCCTTGACTCTCTGGGTTTGGCTAACTTCACTCAGCATGATTTCTTCCAAATATATCATGTTTTTGTGAGAATGAGGATACTATTCCTTCATTTCAAGGTAGTCTTATTGTATCTAGAGGTAAGATCTAAATAAAATGTACTGCATTGAAAGTGTCAGAGAGTATTCTAAGAATAGTGTATATCATAAGCCTAGAACTCCCAGTGTTTTGGAAAATGGTCAATAAAGAACATGAAAGTTCAACTGAGTGCAAGGAAATCCAGGAAAGCCACAGGGCTGTTCAAAGTTTCTCGTCCTCCACATTGGACATAAAAACACACACTTAAACCAGGTACTTTGGCACCATAGGATCACACTTACCATATATTTTGTTAACAAAGAGAAGGTGAGGGGGCTGAAACAGTAGCTCAAAGGTTGCAGTGCTTGCCTGGCATGTGTGAGGATGCGGGTTCGAACCCCAGCACCACAAAAACAATGAAGTGTCGGAGCAATGAAGTCCACCCGAAAAACAAGAGTGAGAAAATGAAGGTGAACGGAGAGAAAGGATTAACAAACAAATGGTTTTTCGGATGAATTTTATCTTTTTTTATCTTTATTGAGATGCTTACAAATTCACTATTTTGAAAACAAAAATAATAATATACCAAAACAGTGAAAAAAATAAAATTTAGTAAAAATCTAGTCTACCCTAAATTTTAACTTTTTTATTTAAAAAAACTGTTGTGAGAAAAAAGCACACTTTATTTTATTTGATATCAGAAATTCAAATAACTTTTGGATACCATTATTTTGTTTACGTGAAATAAGAGGATATGGTACTGAATAGTTTCAAATTGCTGACTTTTAAAAGGTAAGATATATCTTGGATTAAATATCAGAAGTCTTCATGGAGTCTAACTTTAAAAGAGTAATTCAATAATTAAATATCTATTTCAAATAACCATCTTTGTCAAGGTTCTTGGCTGTTCATTCTAGTTTAATTTCTTTTCTTTTTTTTTTTAGGAGAAGCAATTTTTTATTTAGTTCTTCATGTGACTTTTATTCCCCTGGACACTTTGTTGTGCACGTGGTGCTGGGGTTCGAACTCACGGACTTGCACGTGCCAGGCAAGCGCTGTAACCGCCGAGCTACCGCTCCAGCCCTAGTTTAATTTCTTACACCTTGTTAAAATGTCACGTATTTGAATTTAGTTGGTGTCCATTACTCTTATTCACCAAACTAAAGCTGGTCACAGACAGTTCTAGCTGCACAGCGACCCTTCCGAAGGGTGTTCCAGGTTGTATATAAATTTGTTGTTTCAGTTTGCTTCAACCCAAAAATAATTATCATTTTTGTTAGTAATTTTCTTTAACATTCCTAAAAACTTTAGAAACTTGAGAAACTTTGCATTTTATGGAATTCAGGGAACTTCACCTCAAAGCTGTGATGGGACGAGGCTCTTCTCCTTTCCTAGGCTGAGATGGCTTCTCTCCAATTCCCTTACAAGTCACTTCACATTCCAGAGGGGAATAAGCATCCTGTGAATCCGTTGTGTAAGGAAAAGTTTATCTGATGAGGGAAGAATTAAACGAACTTTACTGGCCAAAATATCTTTTTTTTTTTTTTGTACTGGTAATTGAACCCAGGGGTGCACTACCACTGAGTTATATCCTTAGCCATTTTTTGTTTGTTTGTTTTTGAGTTTTTGTTTTAAGGCAGATTCTCCTTAAGTTTCTGAGGTTCATGATGAATTGTTGAGGCCGACTTGGAACTTGCGATCCTCCTGCCTCAACCTCCTGAGTCATTGATACTGAGATTATAGGCATGTGCAACCATGACTGGGGAAAATATCTTAATGTTCTCTGAAATCACAGCTTACATATATCCTTTCTTCAAGATTTGACTGAACTTACCATTTCTGAACTTGCCTAATCACATTTTTTAAAATTTTCAATGCTTGGAATAACTACAAAATCATTAAATTTCAAACACTGGCTGGCTCCCTACATCTTCGCTAGATGGTCTTCATTTCTCTTCAAGCCTCAGTTTCCTGGAGCATAAAAAGGAAGAATTAAAGTGTTTTTTGAAGTAACGATGGAAATGATATATATCAAGTCGTTAAGAAAGTATGTGGCATGTCATAATGCAAGATGAATTATAATAACTACAACCAGCTATTGCAATCTGTCCTTCATAATCGCCTCACCATGTGCCAGCCACATCAAAACACATCATGCCCCTGCACGGTACTATCCACTGGGTCCCCATTGCCCTTTCGTCACCTCATTGATTCCCAAAGCCATGTATGAAGTTGCACGTCCTCTCACTACCTCAATTTTGTGCTTATCTTTTTTCTTCTGCATGTCCCTGCTGCACTGGATTTTAATCTGTCCCCTTAGCACACCAAGTGTGCTTCTGCCTTCCAGTATTCGTACTTGTTTTTCTTATTTCCCAGGATTCCATGGTATAAAATTTGCATTTGGCTGAGTCCTCCTATTACTTCAGTGTCCCCCTTCTGAACATCTAAAATACCCTACTCTTTGGATCTTTTCATGGTATTCCAACTAGTTCTTTGTTTACCTGTTTCTCACTTGTCTTTACGGTAAGAATGCATGCTCGGTGGACACAGGGGCTTTACCTGTTCTGTTCAGCCTTGTATTCACAGTGCCCAGAAGAGTGTTTGGCACATGGTAAATGCTCAATTGATTTTCATTTATTAGAAGAATTGGTGTAGACTGTGATCAAGGTAAGTAATTTTGCTGTGGGCTTAACCAGCACTAGAAGCTATGAATATTCTGGTACCTGGCACTACAGGAGGTGCCTAGGGTAGCTGAGGGCATAGGATATGAAGTCAGCACTCTTAGCCCTGCAGTCTTCTAATTATTCTTACATTTCATGATCTGTGCTCTGAAGAAAAGGAAGATGACAAAGTTGGGCATGATATACAGGAAGCACCGAGGTATATCCATGGCACACAGTGTCAGGAAATCATGAAACTCCCTCTCACTCCTGTGCATTAGCATCCTGTGTACGCTCAGACCTGGAACCCTCCATCAGTGAGCCTTTAGGAACTTAATAAAGATACACATGGGATTATGGTGCCAAGAGTTCCCATGTATAGGACAGATTTAGATGTCAACTATATACTCTGGGGACATCTTGCCCAGATCTTGGTTTCTAATATCATTCTCCAACAAAAGGAACCAAGGTTGCTTGAAGAAATGACCAAGTCTAGGAATAAGGCATGGAATATACAAGAAAAACTGGTCTACCTCTTAATGTCCAAAGTAAGGAAGTGCTCAATAATGAACAAAAAGGTCCACAATAATGGGGATCTCAAAGGTACACAAGTGCCAACTGAAGCAGTTGTCAGTGGCCAAAGAAAAATTTGAGCAACAAATTGCCAATATTGAATTCTAACACAAAGAAAAGAAAAAATAACTATGAATCTATGCTAATAGAAATAAGTAACTGAATAAACAAATAAATGGTATAGAAGAGACACATCTATCTAGTGGAAGAATTCCACATAACTTGTGTAGATACTTCAATGTCACAGAGGTATACTATAAGTCTTATTCAGAGACACTCAACCACTGAGCCACATCCCCAGCCCTTTGTTTTTTTGTTTTTTGTTTTTTGTTTTGTTTTGTTTTGTTTCTGTTGGTGGTGGTGTTTGTTTTTCTGGGGGGACAGAATCTTGCTATGTTGCTTAGGGCCTCTCACTCAGTTGCTGAGGCTGGCCTCAAACTTGTGATCCTCCTGCCTCAGCCTCTTGAGTGGCTGGGATTATAGGTGTTGGTGTACACCATGCCCAGCAGAAGTCTCACTTATATTAAGTGTGGGAGAATCAGTGATTTCATTCGAATGTGAGCAGTATAAAAAGAAAAGAAAAGAGAAACGTTATAGTGACAGACTTCACAAACACTAGATCCAATGTTCACAAGGATGGAAAACGGGATGAGTCATATTTTAGTGACTACCCTGGATATACTGTGATAAAATGTCATTTTGCTTTTCAGTTTTCCTGCCTGAAACTCAATCCCAGTCTGATCATGAGAAAAACAGCAGACACATCTGAACAGATGGCCAGTCCACGAAATTCTTGATCGGTACTCCTCAAAACCCTGAAGCTTACCAAAAACAAGAGAAGTCTAAGAAACTCTCCCCACCAAGAGAGGACAAGGAGGCTACATCCAAGGCGGCAAAATTCCTGGGAGTTAACTTGAAGATAAGTGAATCTAAATGAAGTACAAACTTTATTTAATCACATACCACCATGGGTTTATTACTTATTATCAACATATTAAAACATAAGTTCTCAACAATGGGGGAAACTGAGTGTTGAGTACATCAAAACTGTTATTTTTAAAACATTTTCTTGAATATAAAACTACTCTAAAATTAAAAGTTAATTGAAAAACAAAATGAAACAAAAATTCAAGACAGCCATCCATGCTTGCCTTTATAAATAAGGGATGTGTATAGTGAAAGAATTTAAATATGCTTCAGAAACATTTATTTACTATTTTATAGTATGAATAAATCAACATGCGCTGATATTTTAAGAGCAGAATAAATGCTTGATGTACTAATAAATGATTTAATGATAAAGGCAATATTTTATTTTAGCCTGTTTCACTAATGTTAAAAATTACTCTATGTTTGTTTGTGTGTAATTTTGGAAGGAAAACATACAAATATAAAAGAGGTTATGCTTATTAATTTCAAATAAACAATGGGCAAAATCCTTTGGTAATCATTTTACTGCAGCTAAATTTAATATGAAATATTAACAGCACAATTGTATATGACTCCATTGTATGAGTTGAAAGAGTTTTGGAGACATTATCTTATTCCTTTTAATATCATTGTGTAGGTTTAAAGGGAAAATCAAGCGCATCTCTTATATTGGGACTAATTGTTTAAAAATTCAGGCTGTGACTAACATTTAGTCATTTCTAATTCTGAATTGACCAACTTCCTTTGGGATGCATAACTATTTTTAGCCTAAGAAATGTATTTATACAAAATTCCCAAGGAAAGCATCTATTTTTGTCTCTGTTCTCAGAACCTTAATTTAAAAAATCATATAATATTAAAGAGCAAAAATTAGAAGTTCAATGGAATAGAATAGAAGACGCTGAAACAAACCCTCAAATCTTTAAACATCTGATTTTTGACAAAGGGGGACAAAATATTACATGGAGAAGTGACAGCCTCTTCAACAAATGGTGCTGGACAAACTGGTCATCCACCTGCAGAAAGTTGAAATTAGACCCATATCTTTCTCCTTGCA
>PVKS010015226.1:0-46479 GCA_004027875.1 Aplodontia rufa | reverse complement strand
ATTTCAGTATTGAACAGCACAAACGTGTTTTGCTGTATTCCACACTTCCTTCTTCAGACCAATCTGCTCCCATGTCACTCCCTTCCTTTGCCATAAGCTTAAAGCACCAACTTAATTTTTCCTCCTGTCTCAAGGACCCACCACTATAAAGCAGTAGACATGAAAGACAGAGGTCAACAGAAATGCTATGCCTAATGACGCTGAGTTTGTGAACAAATGCCAACAGAGATCTGCTTTCAGATTTCTCATTTCATGAAAAAAAGCATCTCTGTCTTGTTGAACTCCTGTTAGACTTATTCTCTGTTACTTGTAAATGGAACCATTTCCTACCTCCAGGGCCTTATTTAGAGAATTTTCATTAAGAATGACTATTAAATCTGTCATTGTCTGGTGCTTTCCTGTTGACTTGGAAAAGCACAATGATGTCTGATTATCTATATTTTTCTGGAAAATTAAAATACTTTATCAAAAGTCAGAACTATCTATTAAAGATGGTCACTCTTTGGCCCATTTCAGTATTTTGTAATATTTTTGTAAGATCCTCTCTAACTTGGAAAGAGATATTCTTCAGTCTTTCCTAAATTCTCTCCAAAATGCTTCTGCTCATAACCAGTAATCCAACATTTTACATTCTTTAAACCTGTACCTTTGAGACAGAGGCATCTTTATGAAAGTAAATCATGTCTTATGTCACGCTTAAGACCCTCCAGGAGCTTGCTATTGCTCTTAGAACAAAATCCAAACTCCCCACCTAGTCCAATTGGACCAACGATCCTGTGAGACTCTGGCTCCGATCTGACCCCATCATTGGCTGCATGCACTAAGCTCTGCCACACTAGCCCCCCTTTTTTAATTTTTTTGACAACTGGAGATGTCAAGCTTGCCCCCACCTCTGTATACATTCCTTCTTCTGGAAACACTCTGCTTCAAGCTCCCACGTGCCTGAACCTTTCTTGTTACCGAGGTCTCAACTCAAATGGCAAGTCAAGAGATAATTTCTGAGCCGGGTGCGATGGCACATGCCTGTAACCCCAGTGGCTTGGGAGGCTAAGGCAGGAGAATTGCAAGTTCAAAGGCAGCCTCAACAACTTAGTGAGGCCCTAAGTAACTTAGTAAGACCCTGTCTCAAAATGCAAAAATAAAAAGGGGTGGGGATGTGGCTCAGTGATTAAGCATTTCTGGGTTCAATCTCTGATACCTTCCCAGCAAAAAAAAAAAAAAAGCCTTCCCTGACCACTCTCTTCCCATGCTATGAAGCTATGTTTTCTTCATAGCACTTGGTATCACTGTACTTGTTCACTAGTTCTTTAAATTTATACAGGTCTCATCTGCCAGGATGCAAGCTTCCCAAGAGAAGGGATTCCCCTGTTAGGGTCACTGAACTATCTCCATTGAAGCATATATTTGACACTTGGTTAATATTTATTGCATAACTGAATCATGTCTCTCTCTCGTTCCTTCTTCACAACTGACTCTGCAAGCAGACTCCAAAATATTCCTCCTTGGATTCATGTTTCCCAACTCAAAAGGCCAACATCACAGCCAGGCACAGTGAATGGTGTACACCTGTGATCCCAGCAACTCAGGAGGTTGAGGCAAAGGGCAGCAAGTTTGAGTCGAGCTTTGGCAACTTAAAGAAAGGAAAAAGCCTGGGGATGATGTAGCTCAGTGTTAGAGCATCCCTGGGTCTTCTTCCCAGAACCCTCACTCCGCCCCAAATCAGCATCACTTCCTCCTAACTATAGGGCTTCTATCTGTCCATCCACTGGGATGGTCAGGGATCTTTCAAAGGCTGCTGACTTCAGCGTGGATGGCTTCTGCAGAGATGTCAGAACAAGGGTTTCTGATTTTTTGATACCCTTTAATTCTACTGCTAATCTATGACTTCCCTTTGACACCTTCCAAAACACTAATATGCTCTCCCTTATCTTCAACCTTTTATTTCTGTTTCTCTATGTTTTCCTTCTACCACTTAAGGATAAACAACATTCTCATACGTTTCCCCAGACTGTAGCTACTGCTCTGAATTTAGCTGCCTGTTGGATCTATCATCTACCCCCGTTCTTTGCAGATAAAAATCTAATAGCTGGTCAAGGGAGAATTATCACTATAATAAATACTTCTTGTTGAACATATACTTGTTGCAAACGGGCCAATTTGTGATAGCGGGTAGGAGAGGGAAGGCTGGCCACCAAGCTTTCTTTAACAGACCCAGCTGGATTCTTGACAGGGTGTCCTTCCTGGTCTCTTGGCTTTGAGACTTGTTATAGGAAGTTTTGGAATTGCCTGTGTTACTGTTGCCTGATGTATCCCATCCTGAGTCCTAAATGTTGCTGCCTAATTGCGTTATTGCCTCACGCTCATCTAACCCTGGACCAACTGCAGACCACCCTTTGCTGGATGTTTCTCCGACCTTCAGCAGAAAAACATGGGCAATGATGATTTAGATGCCATGAATTAGTGCCCAATAATACAATCTCTTCTGCTTTTGGCCAAAGAGGGATGGTGGTACCGAGAAAGAAGAAAAAGTAGCCCCTGGTGTCCAGGAACTGATCTGAGGCTCACAGCTGGACCTCGATGTCATTACAAACTGATCTGAGGTGGCTTAGCCATGCGGTCCCATGTTGGACATAACACAGGACATCTACTTCAGACAGTTTACCAGGTAGCCCAGGAAATGCTGAACAGTCCTTCCACCACTCACTAAACGAGTGTCTGTTATTTCTTGCAATTTCATCTTATGGTTGCTTTGTTTATTTACTTTGGTACTGGGGATTGAACCCAGGGGTGCTCTATCAATGATATACATTCCCATCCCTTAAAAAAATTAAAAAAAAATTGTGTGAACCAAGGTTTTGCTAAGCCGCCCAGACTGGTCTTGAATTTGCAATCCTCCTTGATTATAAGCATGCACCACTATGCCTGGATATAATTGCTTTCTTTATTCTGCCCTCCTACAGAGAAGATTTGTTGAGATGCTTAATCATAGAATTGTTCCTGCCTTCTGACAATATCCAATCTGGAGCAAATCTGTTTCCTTAGACATTTCCCTAAATTACCCAGCCCAGGCCCAGATCCCACAGTAGCTTCTAACATTCTTTTACCCTGATTTCCCATGGTGTGTATTCTCCTGATGTAATAAGTAATAAACCTGGCGTGTTTGATTTCATGGGTATTCCTGGTGCATTTTGACTGGAAGGCATTGACACCCTATCATCCAAACACTTCTAGTGTCCTCAAGTCAAACCCCATCATCCTCTCCATCTTGAATGTGATCCTTCCTTCCCCCAACTTCCTTTCTTCCAATCTTTGAAGCATTCCTACTCATCCCAAATCCCACTTGCTTTCTGCTCAACCCCGATTCACCTGGTCCCTGGGAAAGCTCTGAGCCCTGCTGCATATGCATTTTTTTGGAGAGAGAAAGAGAGAGAGGATTTTATTTTTTCATCTGATTTTGTTTTTCCTCTACTTAGTTGTGTACATGGTGCTGGTCATCGAACCTGGGTCCTCACACATGCCAGGCAAGCACTCTACCGCTGAGCCATCTCTCCAGCACCCCCCGCCACACCATATGCTTTCCCAAGCACCCACTTCTGATTCAGGCAAACATCTGGATTGCTCACCTTGGGGATGATTTCCAGCTTCCTTGAAGCAGAAATAATATAGCGGGAGCCCAAGTAAAGGGGGATCAGTGGGGGTGGCTTGTGTATTCGCACAAACTGGAACTTCTTTTCTTCTTCATCTATGGCCTGAGGGACATACAGAACAGTGACTAAGGGAGATTTTGGCCCTCTAGAACCTGGTCTGAATAAGGTCAGATGGTGTGTGGGTGTGTCAGTGGGATACCCTCCTCTGCCCCCTCTTTCTCAGTGTATTGTCATATAGACAGCCCACACTTGGGTTCTTCTATGTTCCGGGTAGAAAGAGGGTCGTTGCCAGAGAAGAGGGGAGGACAGGGAAAGGCCACAGTTTAAGTTATGGAGGCTTCACATTCTTTTGACACTTAGAGGCTGCAAAAGGTTGTCTAAAGCTCAGTGATGGAGCAGCAAACACAACTGGGAGGACTAGGTGTGTCAGAAGACTAGGCCACAGCTGAGCAGAGGATAAGGTTAGTTACCCCCATCAAAGTTCCTTCCTCTAAGAGTCCCATCCTCTGGTGGCGCACACCCATAATCCCAGAGGCTCGGGAGGCTGAGGCAGGAGGATCCCAAGTTTCAAAGTGAGCCTCAGCAACTTACTGAGGCCCTAAGCATCTTAGCAAGACCCTGTCTCAAAATAAAATATAAAAAGGGCTGTGGCTCAGTGGTTAAGTGCTTCAGGGTTCAATCCCTGGTATATATATATAGTCCTATTCTTCCCAGTTGAGGGTTCTTCTAGGAGGCTCCCTGGCTGTATCTCACGCTTATCGTCAGCCCACCCTGGCCCTGCTTCTCTGGTTGTTAACATCACCTTCCGAATGGAGCAGTCACTTGGGATCAGGTAGAGGTGGAAGGGGGTGATTTCCTTGGGATGGAGTCGATGGTAGAGCAACGTGGTGGAGGTGATGGGGATGAAACACAGAGCAGCGGGGATCATTCTCAGTAGAATTCCCATTGGGGAGAAGCTGGGGTTTTCCAGGACTGCGTAGTGTGGCTCCACTCTGGCTGGCTTTTCCAGGAGCATCCCTTCCTCTTTAAAGTGGGCCACGTGGAACAGGGAGATGTCCACCTGCCCCCCTGTCAAAAGAACGGATTTGAGAGGTGTGGATTTAGTGTCCTCACAGGATCAGGCTTGGCTGAGGCAGTGGAATCCCAGGGTTTAGGCTGAGAGATCTTCCTGGGAGAACCTAGAGCTGTGGTCTGAATATTTGGGTCCTCTGAAATTCATATGTTGAAATCCCAACCCCCAAGGTGGTATTAGGAGGTGGAGTAACATGGTCATGGAGGTAGAACCCTCATGAATAGGATTAGTGCCTTTATAAAAGAGACCCCATGAGAAGGTACTGTCTCAGGAGGAAGAGGGCCCTTGCTAGACACTGAATCTCCTGGCACCTTGACCTTGGAATTTCCAGCCTCTAGATCTGTGGGAAATACATCTGCTTTTTTATAGTCTATCAAGTGTATGCTATTTTACTATAGCAGCCCAAATGCACCAAGACACCCAGCATAGGGAAGGGTGGCATGTCTGGGAAGTGTGTGTGAGTAGGGTGGCTTTAGCATCAACGGGCAATACTGTCTCTAGAGTGGGAGCACCCCAAGAACCCCAATCCTTGAGCCCCCAAACTCAGACACAGGTCCTGCTCCTGGTCCTGGAGCTGGGAAGGGTACTTAACTATGGCAACCTATGCTGGTGTGGATTCTGTAACTCTGAGGACCTGTTGAGTGGTGCTGGAGGGAGGTCAGGGTGGTGGAGAAATGGGGTGAGCAAGGGCAGCCTGTGTGGCTCACCTGTTTGGCTGCCCTTCAAGCTATTATTTTTGGAGGAACCCCTTCCTCTACTATTGTGTGGGCATTGGCAAGAGGCAAACTGAGTGTCCTTCTCAGGAAGCTGCTACTCCCTGGCAGCTGTGACACAGGAGTGTGACCAAGACTTCTGTGGGTGCTCCTAACCAGGACCTCAAGTCTAGAGGGGTGAAGCTCAGATGAAAGACAGCTGGAATTAATGTTTGTAGTTGCAGTGGGGTTAAGAATCCAGAGGTCGGGGGCTGGAGTGGTGGCTTGGCGGTTACAGCGCTTGCCTGGCAAGCCCAAGTACAAGGGTTCAAACCCCAGCACCATGTACACAACTAAGTGTCAGAGCAGTGAAAGCCATGTGAAAAAACTCAATAAAAATTATTTATCTCTCTCTCTCTCTCTCTCTGTCCTTCTCTCTTAAAAAAAAAAAAAAGAATCCGGTGGTCCCCATGACAGAAGGGGCTGCCATCACAGCAGGGATCACTATATTTTTCTTGGTGTGACCTTGGCTGTGACCTTGGTTTCTCAGCATTGTTGATTCACTGCCTTTTCGCCCCTTCTTTGACTTGTTATGGAGCTCTGCCACTGTTATGGAGCTACCACTCCAACCTGACATGCACGCGTACCTGGGTTTGAAACCTAGCACCACCTACGCAACTGAGTGTCAGAGAAACAAAAACCAGATGAAAAATAAATAAATAAAATCGATTCTCTCTCTCTCTCTCTCTCTCTCTCTCTCTTTCCCTCTCTTTAAAAACAATATGACTACTCAAGAATATTCTTCTGGACGCATGCCTCTAAGCCCAGTGGTTTAGGAGGCTGAGGTAGAAGGATCACAAGTTCAAAGCCAGCCTCAGCAACTTAGCGAATCCCTAAGCAACTAGTGAGACCCTGTGTCAAAAGAAAACAACCAAAACCAAAAACAAACAAAAAAAACAGGCTAGGGATGTGGCTCAGTGGTTAAGCGCTCTTGGGTTCAATTCCCAGTACCCCTCCACAAAAGAATATTCTAATACATTCCTTTACTTCCTAATTAAACCAGAATTTGTTTCTTTGATTGTAGCCTCTGACTTGTGCATCAGGTAGGGATATTGGAGCCACAAGAGAGAGCTCAAGGATGAAGGCTGGGCATGGGAGAGACATTGGCTTAGAGGTCAGAGCCCTGGCTCCATCCATATGTTGTCTGGCAACTGCTGCAATGCAGGTGACATCCATCCAGCTGGACAAGGCCCTTAGTGTGGGCATCAATCAGAACATTACTGAGTAATATTAATTCTATAAAGGTCTATGAGGACCATTACTTAAGACCAGGTAGTTATTAATTGCATTTTTGTATGAAAAATAATATTACAGTGGTATACAACTGAAAAAAATGAGGAATTCACCTATGAATCTCATCAGTGAAGCAATATTGCTCTTATGACCGTGGTTCCCTCTTCTATTACAGTGGTTCTCTGCAGCAGCACTTTTTCCACATGTCCATCCTAGTCCAGTAGCTTTTTCTCCTGCTTTCCCACACTGGTTTAAATTGCTGCAAGCATCCATCAGATCTTTCTCATAACTGCAGCATGTGGTTCCTGCCAGTGGGTGCTTCGCTCTGTAATTCACCATCTGCCTCTGGTTTCAGTGTTGAGTTTGCTTCCAGGTTTTCACCATGATAAATGGTACTGCAGTGCACATATTTCTGCAGACAGCTTTTCTATTTCATTTGGAATCAATAAGTACCAAGGGAATGAGAAAAGGATATGAAAACATATGGTTTTCCCCTACCTCCAAATAGTTTTTCCAAGAGGTGCTGCTGCTTGGCATTGTCATGAATGACACCAGGTGAATGGCCTCACCTGTACCTCTCTGTAGGAATGTCCTCCGTGTGCCAGATGGGGAACCTGCAACCCTGGGAAGGGAAGCCCTCTCCCCAAGGCCACACAGCCCTCCATAGCCCTTGTACCAGATTCGGACACTCTGACCATGGTCTGTGGCACTTACAGATGCTCTGTGTCATGCTAATTTTGGCTGAATTCCAGAAGGTGCTGTGCCTCTCCAGCTTAGCTTCTTGCTAGACTGTCCTGAGAAGGTTTCTGGGATGCAACACTTTCAATGCTAAGACCAGGAAGTTCCTGAGCCATCCTAAGATGATTTAGTTACTTCCTTTACACATATTGAACTTTCTACAGACTGTAGCAAAATCACCTTCTCCCAACCTCCTGACTAATAGTGCATTTGTCTGAAAGACTGGAAAGGAGAAGGGTAGCAGCAGGGAAGATTGCGGTTTGAAGGGGAAGAAGCTTGGGTGATGACCAGGGCAAGTATCATTGACAAGAAGACCAGGGCCTTCAGTCTGGAGCTGCCTTCGCTGCTCTCAGTGGACATATTCAGAGTAAGCCATCACGGTAGGAGCACTTCTTTGGCTGGGTCTGGAGCTCAGGGCCCATCATCTATTTATGAATGCTCTGTGCATGTAGTTGGGAACCAGGACGCAGGAGCACAGCCCCAACCAGGAAGACAGACAGTGAATGGAATACTACCCAAAGGCTCACAAATGCTCTGTCTGGGAAGCCCATTGGCAGTCTCATTTTCCCCAGATGCGTGCCCAGCATTTGCCTTGGTCACTGTTGCTCCCATCCTCTAGAGGGATCTTACTTCTTTGGACCCTGGCCTTGGGCCTGTGACCTGATGTCACCCTGACCCTGTCCTCTGCTGAGAGTTGTCAGCACCTTCCAGGCTCAGGTGAGCTGTTGAGTTAACTTCTCTAGGAGGGACAATGGGATTCACAGGTAGAGATGAGGCAGCAGGGAGCTGTCTAGCAGAGCAGCTAAATGATAAGACTGCCTGAACTTGATTCCTAGCAATGCAGCTCATCATCTGAAAAGTGAGGGTCTACCTCCTACGGCCTTTGTAAAGACTGAGTGAGCTTGTGTCTGATAAATGCTTGGGGTAGCCGGGGCTTCCTGCTATTACCATGGATGAAATGAAGCTTGACCAACTACATCATCACTTGAATTTTGTGGTTCTTTCCTTACACAAGTTGGCTCAGTTCTCCTGGCAACCTTTGGGGTCTGGGAAGAAAAAGGTGTAAGATCTTTTGAAGATGCATTTTGCTGAACCTGAGTAGATTTGGGGCTCTCTATTGCAGCACAGTCAGGAGGGATCCATTCCAGAGAGCCCACGGTTTTGAGATATGTGTGATATCATCATTGGTCCCAGCAATCTGGGTGAGCTTTTCGTGTGTGGATAAAAGGAGTGAGTGCAACACAAATATGGGAATTCACCTTGCCAGGGGGCAGGCCACATGGAGAACAGGTTTCTTTTTTCTTTCCTTTTTTTTGACTACTGGGAATTGACCCCAGGGGTGCTTTATTTCTTTTTATTTTGAGACAGGGTCTTACTAAGTTGCTGTGGCTAGCCTCGAACTTATGATCCTCCTACCTCCTGTGACTGTATAGTCACATAGTATTGATTTCATTTTTTCCTTCTTCCTCTTTATAGTTTTGGATTTTTGGAATTTCTCATTCTGAGAAGTCTCATATCTCTCAGCAATTCTAGAAATTTCTCGACAATTATCCCTTTGAGTTTTGCATTTTTCCAAATTCCCATTAGATGGACATGAGGACTTTTTATGGTTTCCTCCCTGTTAATATTTTAAAATGTTTTTTCACATTTTCTGTCAATCAAATTTGTTCCAAATTTGTCATTTTTAATGAATTATTTATTTTCTTTTTGTACTGGGAATTTAACCCAAGTGAGCTTCACCCCTGGGCCACATCCCTAGCCCATTTTTTATGTTTTAATTTTGAGACAGGATCTCCCTAAGTTGCTTAGGGCCTTGCTAAATTGCTGAGGTTGACTTTGAACTTGTGATCCTCCTATCTCAGCTTCCTGCGCTGCTGGGCTTACGGGTGTGCACAACCACACCCAACCTCTAATGATTTCTTGCTCATATTTTAAGGACTACTCCTTTGAGCAAGTTATACACACTTATTTTATGTTCTGTTTCTGATAATTCCAGTAACTGAAGCATTTAAGGGGCTGATTCTGGTACCTGAGAATTCCTCTGGTTCTCACTTACGGTGGTTAATCTTTGTGAGATTTTTGACCATGAAGTTATATTTTTTTTAAAAGGGGGAAGTAAACTCTAGGAAAAAGAGGGAGGCGACACTGAATAATACAAACTCACTGAACACCTGTGGGACGCAGACTTGGTGCAAGGGCTTGTGGATGCAGTGGAGCAGTCACAACGTTATCGGGGTTGCGGGGAGTCTCTGGAAGTGACTGAGGAGAGGGGACTTTATGACTGTTATCTTTTAGTAGGAACTCCCTCTTCCATGGCTACAGCTCTCCGTTGGAATTGGGTGACTCTGTCTTTTCCCTGCCTGCAGGGATAATAAAGGCTTGCCATTGTTGATACGCCCTGGATACTAAATATTTCTTGTTAGTTCACTAAGCCTTACTTTGACATAGTCCTGTCTTTAAAAAATCTCAGCTGAGTGTATCACCTGTCTCCCGCTGGGACTTCAAGTGATGCAATGTATGTAAAGAACATTTAAAATTAATGTGTTAGTTGATATTGTTATGTTGAGGGTGGATCACTTTCTGCTTAGGGAAACTTTCAGGTAAGCTTAGGAAAATCTCATCTCTATCTCCATCACCCTCTCTGCCTAGGTAAGGAAGCCCCGAGCTCCCTTCCCATCATCCATCATCCAATACTCTCTTTCAGGCCCATTAGTACCACCCTCCTCCCTACCTTGCCCTCTTTTACCTTGCAGGGCCACAAAATGAGGCAGGTATACAACAGCCACAGCTCCCTGCTCAGCCTTGATGTCAAACAGAGGTCCTGCCACCATCCAGCCATGTTGTGGGACAGTCTTGCCCAGGAACTGGTCCCAGGCACAGAATTCAATCTCCACGGTCACTGGCCTTCTCATCACGAAGCTGAGACCTGTGTTGGGCCAGAAGTAGGAGCCGGCCACAGGGAAGTGAACCCTAGGAAAAAGAGGGAGGTGACACTAAATTACACAAACTCGCTGAACACCTGCGGAATGCAGACCTGGTGCCAGGGCTTGCGGACACAGTGCAGCAGCCACAGCTTTAGGCTTAAGATCTTGTCACAAGGCTTTGAGTTTGAGTCCTGGCTCCTCTGCTCTCTGAGATCCCGGTGGAAGTCATTTAACCTCCCTAAACTCAGCTTCCTCCTCTGTAAACAGGAATGAGAGCAGCACTCCTATCATAGGGCTGTGAGTGAGGAGTAGTCTAATGTGGTTTAATATATGCCTGGGAGTCCTTAGCTATTCTTGTTACCCTGACTTTGATGAGGAAATGGGCAAGTGTTAATTTTTTTAAGAGAGAGGGACAGTGAGAGAGAGAGAGAGAGAAAGAAAGAAGTAATTCTATTTAATTTTTCACGTGGCCCTTGTTGCTCCCAGACATTGTTGTGTACATGTGGTACTGGGGTTTGAACTCATGTACTTGCACCTGCCAGGAAAGCAGCGCAACCGCTGAGCTACCACTCCAGCCCCAAGTGTTAATATTTTTAAAGGACCTATTTACCAGTAGTTAATAGCAATTTGATATTAATGATAGCCCTTGGAGCTGAAAACAATTCTTTTTAAAGAACTTCAGTGACGTTCTCTTGGCTCTCCATGTGGTACATGGTGGGGTGGACAGATGCCTATTTCTGTAGGTGGAAGTTGGGAGTGACACTGTCTCCCAGCTGAGAGAATGAATTGACAGTGTTTGGCGAGTGGTAACGTGTCTTAATATAAGATATCATGATTTTTGATTTTAGATATTTATGATTTATGAGACCACAAATGCTTGGAGACAAGGGTCACCATGTTCATCATAGGGTTCCCCACTAGCCATAGGGTAATTAATATAGTAGAAGCACATAGATTAAAAGAGTTTTAAAAGACATAATCAAATATAATGAGTAGATCCTGTTTGGATCCCGATTAGAATAAATCACCAAAGAGCATTCATTTTAGACAACTGAACAAATTTGAATACAGACTGTTAGATAATACAAAAGACTTAGGTCGGCTTTGTTGGATGTCACATTGACATGGTGCTTATAGAAGAAAAAGTATTTTTATTTTTTGGGTACACACAATGAAATATTTAAGGATAAAATAACCCAAAGTCTTGGCTTCAAAATACTATATAGCAATGAAAAAGGATGAAAGAGAATAAAGAGAATTTGACAAAATGATGGCTGAAACTGGGTAGAGGGATATGGAAATTCCTTGTATATGGCTGAAACTTCTCATAATAAAATATCCTTTTGGCATAATTAAAAGCACACAACACAACCAGTATCTTAGTCCTGCCCCTGCCTGCTGGGTGTAAGGGGTACCCATTGGGGAGTGGGGTAGGGGAGGCCAGCCTGGAATGGGCAGAGACCCCTCACTCACCGGTACAGGGTCCTCTCTTTGTCCACCATCTGAGTAGCCACAGGCCCTGTGGGGCCCCAGAAGTTATCTTCAGTTCCCAGAGGCTCTGTGTGCAAGTCCCCCAGAGAGGCAGGAGAACACAGGTGGAAGGGTTTCACCTGCGCTATTTGTGGGGAGCCTCCCTCTGAAAAGGCAGGACAGTGGTCAGCTGTATGTTCTCCTGCCTGACCTCCCTAGCCCCATACAGCTGGACTTCTGGAGGCTAGTGTCCCTGGGCTATGGCAGGGAGTGTCCCATTCCTGCTCTTAAGGCTGCCTGCTATCTGAGAATATCACCCTCCCCACCCTTGACCCAGCCTCCATCCATCCTCCCCTTTGCCTCTGGTTCAGAAGTGTCATTCTTCCCAGCATGCCCTCGGTGGGTAGGTTGAGAGAGGAAACCTAGCTGAGAAGGTGGGTGGGCAGGGGTGGAGGGGTGATTCCTTGAATTCAGGAGCCCAGAATGGGAGACAAGGCCCTGATGCCGAGTCTCAAGCATCTCTCCGTAGGTACTGGAGAGGTGTAGCAGCAGCCCTGAAGCCTGGGAGAAAATGAAGCAGAAATTCTTCCAGGTTCTTGGAACAGAGGACCTTGCATGGAGCAGGGCCCTTTTAGACGGGGAACTCCATTCTACTCCAGAGGCAGTGGGGTGGAGATCATCCCACATCCCACAACTGCCCTCTCCATCATGATGTGCCCAATCCAGTCCTTTCAAGTACCTGATTGCTGTCTCTGCCTCTTGAGCGAGGATGTGCTCCTACCCATCTCTCCTCCTTCTGGGTCCATAGAGGGGATCATCACACTTGGCTTCCTGCCAGAGATGTTCATTCTCCCTCAGATCTTGGGGGAAGCTAGGGTTATCTACATGAGATCCCCACTCAAAATTCAACTCATCTGAATTCGAACCCAGTCCCATGCCTCTTCGGTCATCACTGACTCTGTGAATGGATTCTGTCTACCATCCACATATCCGTGCCAGAATTAGACCATCATCCTGACCCCTTTTTTGCTTCCTTGGTTTGAAAGTGTCCCCAAGAGATGATGCATAAGAAAGTGAATCCCCCATGCAACAGTGTTGGGAAATGAGAGACTTTTGATGTGATGAGGTCATGCAGTGACCTCATCAATACATTGATGTCATCATCACAGGGGTGGATTTGCTGAGGACAGAGTGGGTTTGTTATAAGAGCAAGTTCAGCCCTTTTTTGCTGTGTCCCATGAGCTCTCTGGCTCTTCCACCTTCTGCCATGGATGACGCAGCAAGAAGGGCCTTTCAGAAATGCAAGTCCCTCCACCTTGGACTTCCCAGCCTCCAGATCTGCAAGAAACAACCTCTGTTCTTTATGAAGTATCCAGTCTCAGATATCCTGATACAGCAGCACAAAATAAAGGGACACTTGTCCACCCTGACAGCTGGTCACCTTGATACTTCCTACATTACTCTTCTATTCTCTGTCTCAATGGCCTCTGTCCTAGTTCCAGGTTCTTGCATCTGTTGCCTGAACCACTACAGCATCCTCTAAAAGGTTTCCTTGCTTCTGCGAAGGGTTTCTCTCCAGCATATTTTCTACAAAGGAGCTGATCTTAAAGAATGAATCCAACACATTGCTTTACTGCTGAAGCCCTGTAATGTCTCTTTATTGCTTCTGGGGGAAACAGGAAGTTCTTAAAATGATCCAAAGGGCCTTGCTATGGCCCTTGTCCCTCTCCAACTCCACCTGTGCCATTTTCTCTCTACTCACTGATGTCTGGACCTGTGCTTCTCAAACTCTGTGTTTAAACAGATTCCATTGAGGGAAACTGGCCCCACCCCAGAGATTCTAACTCAGTAGCTCTGGAGTGGGGCCTGAGAATTTGCATTTCTGAGAAGCTCCCTGGTAAGGCTGCTGCTGCTGCTCTGTGGACAGCACTGCTCCACATACCTGGCCTCCTGCTATTCTTCAAAAGATCTGAGCTGTCTCCTGCCTCAGAGCCTCTGGCTGGAATCCTCCCCTTCTCAGTCCTGCTGACCTGTCCCATTTTTCAGAGCTCAGCTCAGCTCTTTAGGACAAAGTCAAACAGACCCATTAGTGTACTTACCAACCCCAGGTGCAATTGCACAGACTTGTGGCAGAACCTGTGCTTATCTCCTTGCTGTACTTGAGATAGAAAAGAAGAAATAAAAGATTGAAGGGAGACAAAAGGAAGGAAAAGGAGATGATAACTTTAACCTGAAAGCTTTGTGCTAAAGTTCCATAAACCTTCATTCCTTGGGCCACGATTCCTCCTCTGCCTGGCATTTCCCAAATTTCTGGGAAGTCTCCAAATCTTCACTCGCAATCTTAAAGTTACTGTTTTCACCCATTTGTGGAGGATGGAGCTAAACCCAGGCCTGTGTGAAAGGTAATTAATCTCATGTATTAGACCCAACAAAGGCATAGTAACACATAATCTAGGGTAATCATGGATATGTAGTCGGGGGTGGGTAGGGTAGGTGGGGAAGGGGAGAGGGAGGGAGAATAGGGAGGGATCTACAGGGTAGTTTTGGTTTAAGTGTTTACGCATATAATATTGTTACTTTAAATGCATTTATGATTGTACAATAACTCAATTCCTCAATTAAATATATTAAAAAAGAAACGAAACACATATACATACAACCCCCCCAACCAAACCAAAACAAGCAAACCCCCAAAAAATCTAACCAAAAACCAAAACCAAAAGGCCCCAAAAAATTGCCCTGTGCTATGTACTTTTAGAATAGGTTGAGCAAAGGGAGATAAGAATTTTTTTTTGAGATAAGAATTTTTAAGAAACCTATAATAGAGGGAACATTCTACACATTATCTATTGATCAGATAATGCGGATAATGGCAAAGATCCTGAGAACATATAGATTACTATAAGCTGTCTTTTCTTTTGGTGCCAGGGATTGAACCCAGAGGTGCTTAACCATTGATCCACCTCCCCAGGCCTTTTTATTTTGAGACAGGGTCTCATTAAGTTGCTTAGGATGTGCCTAAGTTGCTGAGGCTGGCTTTGAACTTGTGATATTCCTGCCTCAGCCTCCCAGATAGCTGGGAGTACAGGCATGTGCCACTGCTTCTGGCTCCATAAACTGTCTTGTAATCACCAGACTAATGTCCCCCGATACCTTCCCATGCCCACTCCTTACGAAGTTTCCTTGTTTTTCTCACAAAGTTTCTTTTAAAAAGAGAACCCAAGATCTCCAAAGTGCTGTCTCACTCAAGATAGCCTGTATTCTCCCTTGAATATATACTCTTGCTTTCCTGAATAAACCTCTTCTTGTACCTCTCTGACACATTGAAATTCTTTTCTTCGAGGTATGTCAAGGATCTTATCACCCTGAGTTGAGGTCCCCCTCTCCAGGACCTCCGGGGACCCCTTCCAGTGACCGACTGAGCTCCTGGAGGTTGGGTTTTTCACTGCTGTGTCCTCAGATCCCCAAGTAGTGCCTCACGCACAGGGAGTGTTTGTTTGATGAATGGATGACTCTATGCCTTAAGCCTAGGAGCCCTTTTCTTCCCGTTTATGGCGAGGAGTGCAGCAGCCAGGGACTTGAGGACAGATGGGTTTCATGGTCAAGGGCTGAAATGTGCAAACTGGGAGAACATGGCAGCTACAGTGGTTCCTTGGGCTGGAGGATGGACTGCCCTTCTCCAGTGTCCTCACTCAAGTCCAGGATATGGGCGGAGGTGGTGATGTGATGGTGGTCTTTTCCTGAAAGGTCCCTTTGTGTCTTTGACTCTGTCTCCCCCTTGTGGACGCTGCTTTCATTGTTCCACTCCTTCAGTACTGGTGGCCACCACTCACCACTCTGCTGGGCCCAGAGGATTCACTCGCTCACTTGCTCGTTCACTTTTTTGTCTCCTTTTTTGTTGGACAGAGGAGTTTAAGCAGGCAGGTGATAGGATTCTGTTTTCGCTAAACAACCATAAAACCTACCTCACTCTGGCTACCGTGGTTTACTTGGTTTCTTCTGGCTCTTTTCATCTCTCTTACCACCCCAAGACTCTCCACTTCTGAGCTCTGGATCAGCCACAACGGCTCAGCTCTGAGCTGGAGTTGGCCACAGGGAGTTCTGGGTCCACCCCTTACCATCTGCTGGAGATGAGCAGCCTCGGTGCCTCTTCCTCCAGGGTCCTCAGCTCCTCCCTCACTTGGTCACTCAGAAGGGTGTAGTCCAGCCTGCAAGCACAAGAGAATTCTGGATCTCCTGGGATTTCCCATATGATCCCAAGATCCTCCAGGACTCAGATCCTGGGTTCTGCTACCTGCTAAAGGAATCTGTCATAGTTCGGTTCCCTGGGAATAGGGCTCTGAGATGGAGACAGAGTGAGGAGGGATATTAGGGAGTGTTCTTGGGCCAATACCAGGACTGGGCAGAGGTGGAAGCTGCTGTGTTGAGGTCTCAGCAGAGGCCTTGGCTAGCTCATGGAGAGTTCTGAAATGACCCTTTGGAACTGTTTGGAGCTGGGATGAAGGGCTGAGACTTTACACCCCCACGTGGGTCTGTCATTGGATGCAGGCTGTCCCAGGAAGAGGACATGACCTTGGGTGAGGTGGCTGTCATTGGTAGAAGGCATCCCTGTGACTAGCTGCCATCAGCATTTCTACTTGTAGGGGGATACATCTTCATTCTGGAAGGGACTCTGGGCAACATATCCTAGTGTCCACCACAGTGTGGCTGTTCAGAGTGACCCCCTAGGCCCTAGGTTCTGGGATTTCCTTCCTGGAGCTGGAAGGAGAGAGTCCTGGGGTTTCTGTTGGATTTAAGGTAGTTACTGCCTTTTCTGGGCCTCAGTCTATAACCAGGGTTGGCCACTCCTGCTCTGCCCATGGTGAGGCAGGCTGCAAAGAGCCTGTATATGTAACAGGATGAGCATCTTCATTGTTATTGGCATCGGAGCCACTGGAGCTGTTCTTTGTGGGAGGAAGACATGGAGCCCTTGAAGTTGAAGCTTGTCCTGGTTCACCAAGTCCTGGGTTCCAGGAGGGAAGGAGGCAGAAGCCATCTCAGGATTTCAGGGAGCTATCTCCCCTTTGAGGAGGCTAAGGCTTGGGTCTTAGCATCAGGCTAAGTGGCTGAGGCTGGCTTTGAACATGTGATCCTCCTGCCTCAGCCTCTCAGTCGCTGGGATCACTGCAAGGCACCACCATGCCCAGCGTAAATGGCCAGTTTCCGCTACAGAAGAACCGGAATAGAGACTGCTCATTCCCATTACTTTGCCCAAGTGCTCCTTTAGATTTGGGAGTCACACAGGCTGGCTGGACTCTTTCTGAGAGCCAGACAGCGCCAGAACGCTCTGAACCTGGGGGGCTCTGCAGTTCTCTGAGCACAGGGCCCTGGCCAGAAGCCATGGGGAAGTGTTCTGCTAGAAACAGTCTGTGAGGGCTGCTTCAGGGAGGTGGAAGAAAGGAGAAGTGGCTGAGAGACAGTGAGGTGGTGGCTGCTCGAAGGGCAGGGAGCTCCAGGGCTGCAGGATGGGGACTTTCCTGCTTTGCATGACCCTCCAGGGCTGGGTCTTGTTCCATTTCTGCCGCACGGGGCCTGTCTGGCCCTCCCTGCAGTGCTCAAGTCCCCCTCTGTTCTGGAACCTTTCCTCATAATGTGCCTTTGCTCTTCCTGACTTGGTCCAGTCAATTCTCTCTCCTTCAGGCCTCAGAGAAGACCTCCCTGATCTTTCAGACCAATTCCACCCTCTCCCAGCCTTACGCTCTCTTAATACTTCATAGCACTCACAGAGCTTATAAATACACATTTTTTTTTGTACCAGAGAATGAACCCAGGGACACTTAACCACTGAGCCACATAATCAGTACTTTTTATTTTATTTTTTAAAATTTTTATTTATTTTGAGACAAGGTCTCACTAAGTTGCTGAGCCTGGCTTTGAACTTGTGGTCCTCCTGCCTCAGCCTCCCGAGCTGCTGGGGTTACAGGCCACATCTGTATCTTGACAGGTGTTCCATCTATCCATCTATCTCATCTATCTCTTTCCCATTGGAGCATTTGCTTCAGGAGGGCAGGGCCCACTTCTGTTTGCTCACTGTCATGTCCCTAGGGCCTGGGCAGTGCCCGGCACATGGGAAGCTTGTCACAAGTCAGTGTAAGAGTGAACAACGGATGACCCGCTGCCCTGGAGTGAGGTGAACATGGGAGAACATGCAGCCTCACCAGTAATTATCCTGTGACCATGCTCCACTCTCTTCCTGGTACCACCCACGAGGTGGGCATGCTATTTCTACTATGTAGATGAAGAAACCAAGTTTCAGATAAGAGAGTGGCTTGTGCAGCTCACGCAGTGTGAGTGGCACAGATGGTGAGGAACTCAGGCCAGTTATGCATTTATCCTTTCCCTGTTCCATCCCCATGGCACCCCACCTCCACCTGCTGGTCCTGAAGGGACCCAAAGGCCTCTTACCACAGGAACGTGAGTTGGCAGGTGGGATGCCTGAGCCCCTCGCAGAGCAGCCTCACACCACGGTCGCCCAGGTCATTCTGCTGCAGGTCTAGCTCCATCAGGCTGGGGCTGGTGCTGAGCAGAGAGGCCAGGCCCTGGCAGCAGCTGGAAGTGAGGCCACAGCTGACCAGCCTGCAAGAGAGATGCACACATGCCCACAGTCATTGTCCCAAGGATTCATTCCTTCGGGTAACTGGGGACTGGTCCCCCTTTCTAATTATTGTGGCCCTTTGGTGTTCTTGGTTGACATCCAAGGAACATTAAAGACTATCCTGGCTTGTGGCAACCTGGGAGGTTTTAATTTTCCTCTTTGGAAAATTAATTATTAAGTTATTAAAAATAACATGCAACCCAGGAGCCACTCAGGATTCAGGCAACCTCTCTTTCTTGTTCCTGTGTGAGTCACAAAATCTGCCCATGCACCATACCAACCTTGTGTGAACAAATTACTCAACATCTCATTGGTATGCCTGGGTTTAATTGTTAACCACATTGGCTCTGCCAAATACCCGTAGTTACTGGACAGGGTGCTCTGGTGGGTTCCAATATTAAGGGTATTGGCAGTCCAGGAGAAAAATAAGTGAGTTTCTAAAATATAAAAGAAGTTGAGGAGGAGTATGATAGGTTCTACTGGAACTGAGGGTCTGTCCTGGGCTCTGGAGTATGTGTGGGCCCAGGCCAGGACCGAGTCTGACATGTTACCTGCTGCCCAGAGCGGTACTAACCTGTTCAATTGCCCTGTCATATTTGTGTGGCTAGCTCCTGTGATCATGCTCAACTCTCTATCTGCCAACGAAATGAATACAGGGTTACATTGGTCTGCTGCTTCTGGGCCTGGGGACTGGCCCACATTCCATGACATCCACCCAGGACAGCCTAAGTCTTTAACTATTCATGGGCTAAGAATCGCAGGGAGAGGATGGGATGGCTCATCTGGGAGAAGCAAGCATGGAGGGGAAGGCTGGTTTTACTCTGTTTTCCCAAATAAAGTTCGCCTTTCCCCTTTGTACTGCATTCTGAAGTGGGGTAGCTACAGAGATGCACTGGGAATTGCTGGTGCTGGGTGCTTGGGTTACAAGGCTTGTAGTGGCCCATTTAATCTTGGTAGAGAATTTCCCCTTAATTAGTACAACCTCTCCAGAGGGCAAAATCAGCCACGCACACAGTCTTTAGCCAGAAATTCTTAGAATTTAGGCAATAGATACAATACTGTGTCTCAGGGTGCATGGGAGAAGATATTAAATGCAGCTCTGCTTATGGTGGTAAAGATTAGAGATAAACAGATGCCTATCACAGGGAGGTGATTAAAAAACGAATGGTGAGGGCTGGAGCGGTGGCTCAGCGTTTGTGGTGCTTGCCTTGCAAGCACGAGGACCTGGGTTCAAACCTTAGCACCACGTATGAAACTAATGGACTCATCTGCAGACCAAGCTGGTAGCATCTCACTTAGTCCTTAAAGGGTCCTGGTTAGGAGGAGGCCCTTGGCAAGTGGACCATCAGACTTTGATGTCAGATCTTGCTTCAAATCCCAGTGCTACTGCTTCTTGCCTACGGAGCCTCGTGAAAATTATTTCACCTTTGACTCAATTTTGTCACCTGTAGATGTCGTGAGGATAAACTACTACAGATGTGACAGAGTTCTCAGCCTTCCAGAGATGGCTGAGGCCTGGTGTTAGGAGGAGATCCCAGTTGGCTCCCCTTCCCATCCTCCCATCCTACCCTCTTCTTTGTTCAGGATTATTGAGTGGAGAAACAGCCAATGGTTTTGTGAAGGGGAAGATATGACCTTGGGAAGATGGGTGGGAAGTGCAAATATAGGACCAGAGATGTGAAGAAGCATCTCTCGGGGCTCAGGCAGAAGTCTAAAGGAGATCTTAGAGCAGCTGTGAGTGAGCCCACATGTGTGTGTGATTTTGTGCATCGGGAGAGGAGGACCCAGAGAGACCAGGAAGAGGTGAGCAAGCCACTCCTGCTTTCCTTTGACAGGTGGCAAGGCTTTGTCTCGCAGGTGAAGATAGTGGTAAAAGACTGAGTCAAGTCGACACCCATGTGTTCAGTTCTTTGGGACTGAGCCCATGCCAAGCAGGAGGACCTGTTGCCAGGGAGACCATGGCTGGAGAGGACATGAGAACAATAGCAAACACTGTCCTGAGCATTTCATGCATTAATTCTCAGAACAATTCTATGAGGTCAGTGCTGTTACCATCCCCTTCTGTGGTCAGTTGTGAAAATGGCCACAAATGTTCTCTCCTGGCTCCCACCTTGCACCCACACCCCTTGGTAGTGTCCTTCCATCAAGAGGGTTTATTTCTCTACCCCTAGAGTCTGGGTTTGGCCACCAGGGGATCTTTCACCACCAATGGGACAATAGCAAAAGTGACTGAGACAGTGCTTGAGAATGCTTGTACATAAGGACTTGACATGTGGAGTCCTGAGGTCGCCTTCCTCAGCCCAAGTATGGGAACATCTTCCTGAGCTTCCATAGTGCATTGGGTTTCTGCAAGCTCCTTTCCACCCCACAAAGCAGGTCTCCCTTTTCTCTGCCATTTTACTTAATCTGCCACATAGTCAGCTGCTCCCTCCACCTGCCCATGTCCACCCCCACAAGGCAGTGTCCACCAAAAAAGGAACAGTTACTGTAGTCGCTGCAGCTTGCAATAGCTTTGACTCAGTCCCTGGCAAAGGTGCTTGGCTCCAGCATCTGTTAGCAAGTTGAAATTCAGCTCCAGCTCAGTCAGGGTTTGGTTGGTGCTCAGTCCAAAGGCAAGGTCCTCGCAGCTCTCAGCTGTGATGCCACAGCTGGCCAATCTGCGGGAGACACACACATCCATGACCTTGAGCTTATCACCTTGTGGTTCAACGTACGTCCACAAGCAACCATGGAGCACAACCATGGAGCACCTACTATGGGCCACACCTGCAGGACAGGTAGAGATGCTAAGACCTCCTCTTCTGGGTCCTCAGAAATGCACTGGCTACTGTGGAGATAGACTTAGAAACAAGTAGTAGTAGGTCAGTTTTTTTTTTTTTTTAAAGAGAGAGGGAGAGAAAATGAGAGAGAGAGAGGGCGGGAGAGAATTAATTTTATTTATCATCTGGCCTTTATTTCTCCAACATTTAATTGTGTGTGGGGGGCTGGGGTTTGAACCTGGCTCCTTGCACATGCTGGGCAAGCATTCCAACCGCTGAGCCACTACTCCAGCCCCATAGGTCAGTTTTTGATCAAAACTCCACAATGGGGGCTGGAGTGGTGGCTCAGCAGTTATGGCGCTTGCCTGGCATGGTATGTGAGTTCAAACCCCAGCAACACGTACACAATGAAGTCTTGGAGCAACGAAAACCACATGAAAAACTAAATAAAAATTGATTCTCTCTCACTGTCCCTCTCTCTTTTAAAAAAATTTATATATCTAAAAAAACTCTACAATGCTTTTCCACATTACTCAGAGTAAAATTCAAGGTTCTCAGGTGACCTGGATCCTTGGCATCTCTATCTTCAATTCTTTAAACTCCACTGTCACTCGTCTTCCCCCTGTTCCTTCAGCACACCAGGGCCTCTGCACCTGCTCCTTCTTCTGCCTGAAACAATCTGGAACAAACCAGTGTCTCTCATGGTTTGTTACTTGGCCTGCTTCAGGTCTTTGCTCAAAGGTAAATAAACTACCTTGGTGAAGTCTTGCCTCGCCACCCTGCCTATTCCACATTGCACATCTACACCCAGACTCCTACATTTCATTTTACTTTGCTTCTTCTATAGCCCACATCACACGCAATGTATTTTACCTGCTATTTGGCTTTTTGTGTTCCTTCCCCTTCAGAACACAGCTGCATGAGGAAGGAGTTTTACCCATTTTTCCCTTTTACCAGCCACACTACACCCCTTGGTTAGTGCACTTCATAAGCACATAGAGGATGAATGAATGGAATAGCATCAAAAAGGGGTAAGTCGGGGCTGGAGCATTGGCTCAGTGGAAGAGTGCTTGTCTGGCATGTGCAAGGACCCAGGTTTGAACCCCAGCACCATAAACATAATTTAAGTGTCAGAAAAACAAAAATCCAGATGAAAAAAATAAATAAAATTGATTCTTAAAAAAAGGGGGTAGGTTGGGGCAGCGGAAGGCAGAGGAATGAGTGATCAATTGTGACAAGGGAAGGAGAAGGAGGTGCCTGGAATGGATGGCTCACTAAAGCAAGGGTGGTGGTTGGGGGAGCACTCCTGGATGGCAGGGTGGATGTGAAATTACAGTACATTTTTAGTGTAATCATGTTGGCATAAAGATTAAGTTTGAGGACACTGAGGGAGAGGTAGGTCTTTATTGTCATTATAAGGTGTTTCCTGATTCAGGGGACAGGGATGAGCCTGTGAAAGTTCTTGAAGACAATCATGATGTGATCTGTGTATTACTCTGGAAAGATCCCTCACAGCAAGTGGTGGATGCTGGATGCGGTGAGGCAGCAAGCAGATGGTCACGTGGGAGATGAACACCAGGGTCAGAGTCATGGCTGTGGGGAAATGTTTTAGGGAGACCTGAAGGCACTCAGTGACTCTTTAGATGTGGGGACCAGAGAAACTTCTACATTGGATATGGATTGAAACTACTGCCACTTATGAGAACAGATGAGAGAGGAAACAGGGTCAGCTTCTCAGGTCATCACATGGTGCCAAGTGCTCAGGAGGGCCCATGATTGGGGTTTAATGCTTGGTGGCTGCCACCTTGGATTTTAAAATAAGTTTAATTTTGAATATATGTTTTGGAAGCAAAGTTTGATGGAACAATGGAACCTCAAGCTCATGCATGATCTTTCCATCCTTCCTGTGCTAGAAGCAGTTTTGGTTATCCACTCCCAGCCTTCCCATCAAACCAGTGACCACTGTTGCCCTCTGTCCCCTCTGGGGACCTGGATCAGGCATGGGGAGGATTGGGGCAGGGCACCTAGAACCAAGGCACATTTGGTGATTTGGTCTCACCAAAGCAAGTCTCTTATCCACTGCTGATCTGGCTACTCATGCATCCTAGCCATACCCTGGGGAGAGGGGGGGGGGTTTCTCCCACCTGCCGTGATTGGGTGGTAGAATCATGCACACATACATGCTGTCTGGCTTGACCTTTGCACCCACTCTGGGGAATGGTGCGTGGGTCTGGTGACTGTTGGGAGGGAAAATCTGGCATTTGGTGGGCTGTGTACACATATTGAGTTGTGGTGGGGTCCCCAGACCTACCAAGGTCTGCATGCATCCTGCTAGTATCCTGGTGCCTGAGAGAGCACAACAGTAAGTAGAAAGTAAAAAAACACCATAACAGTTTGAGAGAAAAACTGATCGAAAGAAAGAAAGAAAGAGAGAAAGAAAAAAGCTTAACGTCTTAGTACTCTTAATGACACTTTAATTTTAATTTTTGAGCAAGTGCATTGCAATTTCATTTTGTGTTGGGTCCTGATAATGATGCAGTTGGTTTTAAAAGGAGGGACAGATATTCTTCAATTGGGGATGAAAGTCTAGTTTAGACTAAGCTGAGTTTTAGGGACTTCTGTAACCTCTCAAAGGAGGGCGTTGAGATTGGGTCTGGAGCTGCAGAGGGAAGCCTGGCAGACATCTGTGGGAGCGGTGTGAGATGAAACTGTGGGAGGGGTTGCTAGTGAGGAGGTAGGAGGTTCAAGGTGGAGCCTTCCTGATTGAGGTTAAAGACTTCCCTCACTTCATTCCATCTAAAATCCCTCTCCTTGTTCTCTCAAGATCTGCTCCCCAATTCTGTTTATTTTTTCTTTTCTTCTTTTTTGTAACTGCCTTCTAGACTTCCTTAATCAGCTGGGAATCCAAGTCAGCTGTATCAAACACATGTTCCAGCAGTCAGCAATTTAGATGTATTTGGCCTTGGGTACATCTCCCCACATGATCTGTCTTTCTTCTCTGCACCTAAGCCTGATTTGCAGAGTGTAGCCTGTGAGAATTAGGGATCACCTGGCAAATGTCCCTATAGGTGTGGCCCTGTGTTTGCCACCTGTCTAATCTCACAGCTTTCCAAGATGGCCGCCTCCTGCAGACCACACCCTCCCTGGATGGTAAATTCCCAGTACCTGGTTCATCTGATTTTCTGCTTGATGACATGCCCATTTCCACTGGGCATGTTCCTGACCCCATGGACTCAAAACAGAGGAGCCTCTTTTGTGGCCTTCTTCATCCTGAAGAACTCATTATAAGATGTGTTGCAGGAATTCCCCTTTCTCAAACCCCAACCTCTCCCCAGACCTCTGAGGACATCTGGCCTTAGAATTCAGCAAGCAGGCTGAGGACGTCTGACTTGGGTAGACAGGATAAGGATTTTGGAGCCAGAAAAAACATAAGCTTAGACCTTGCCTCTGTCGGTAACTAGATGACGACAATGGGCGGGTTTCATTATCTTTGAGTTTCACTTCCTTATAACATGGATTTGCTAACCCTAATATGAAAGGTGGTTGCAAAGACTGAGGAAATAATGTGTGCCTTGGTTATAGGACAGTGCCTGGTAGTGCTTAAAGGATGTTATTGCTGGGGACCTGAAACCCTCAGTGCCCCTCAACCTCTCATCCTCAGTTGCCATGTTTCCACACAGTACTTCTTTGTCCCTTTGTCCCAGAGGAGGCCAAGCTCCTTCTTGGTGTGTTTGACTCCATGTCCTCCTGCCCTTCTCCTGCCTTTGCTCTTTCTATATCTTTGAGATCTCCACCCTTTTCTCTCACAACTCCTCCTATGGCTATGTAATACGCTCCATTTTACATGCTTATTAAAGAAAATCCCAGAAGGCTTGATTCTAGTCCATTTAATGTATTTTAAGAGAAATCTGTCCTATGTTTAGAAGACTCAAAAAAATCTACAGGATTTCTAGGGCTAATAAATTTAGCAAATTATCAGGATACAAGATCAACATGCATAAATCAATTGCTTTCCTATACTCCAAAAACGAATCTTCTGAAAAAGAAATTAGGAAAACCATCCCATTCACAATAGCCTTAAAAATATCTGGGAATAGGGACCAGAGCAGTGGCTCAGTGGTTATGGCACTTGCCTAGCTTGTGCAAGGCGAGTTCAAACCCCAGCACCATGTACACAATGATGTCTCAGAGCAAAGAATGTCACATAAAAAAAAAAGAAAATCAATTCTCTCTCTCTCTCTCTCTCTCTCTCCTCTCTCTCCCTCTCTCTTTGAAAAAAAATTCATTTGGAAAAATAAGAGACCCAGAATAGGCAAAGAAATCCTGATGCTGGAGGCATCACGGTATTGACCTCAAATTATACTATTGAGCTATAGTAACAAAAACAGCATCATATTGGCACAGACACGAAGAACAAAGGAATAGAGTAGAAGACACAGACAAACCCATTGTAGATACAGGCATCTGATACTCGACAAAGGTGCCAAAAACACACTGGAGAAAAGATAACCTTTTAACAAAAGGTGCAGGGAAAAATGGATATCAATTTGTAGAGGAATGACAATGGGTAACTTTTCTCTCACCCTGCACAAAAGTCAAAGTAAATCAAAGACCTAAGGATTAGACCAGAAACTTTGCAACTGCTAGATGAAAACAAACAGTAAAGGAAACAATTAAGAGTATGTAGGGAAGGGCTGGAGTGGTGGCTTAGCGGTTATGGTGCTTGCCTGGCATGGTGCTTGCCTGGTATGCACGAGTATGTGAGTCTGAACCCCACACCACATACACAACGAAGTGTTGGAGCAAGAGGCCACATGAAAAATTAAATAAGATTGGTTCTCTCTCTCTCTCTCTCTCAGTTTTTAGAAGGACAGTGAGAAAGAGAGAGAGACAGAGAATCAGTTTTTATTGAGTTTTTCACATGGCTTTCATTGCTCTGACACTCAGTTGTGTACATGGGTGCTGGGGTTTGAACCTGTGTACTTGCACATGCCAGGCAAGCACCGTAACCACTGAGCCACTGCTCTAGTCCATTTCCCTCTCTCTTAAAAAAATAAAAAGAGTATGTAGGGAGCCTAAGAATGGGAGAAGATCTTTGCCACCTGCTCCTCAGATAGAGATTAAAATGTACAATATATAAAGAACTAAAAAGGCTTTATATCATAAAACAAAACACCCACCCCCAAACCCAAATAACCCAGTTAATAAATGGGCAAAAGAACTCCAAGAGACACTTCTGCAAAGAAGAAACTCAAGCCAGGTGTGGTGGTGCACGGCTGTAATCTCAGTGGCTCAGGAGGCTGAGGCAGGAGGATTGCAAGTTCAAAGCCAGATTCATCAACTTAGTGAAGCCCTAAGCAACTTAGCAAGACCCTGTCTCAAAATAAAAAAATAAAATAAAACAGTCTGGGGATGTGACTCAGTGGTTGTGATCCTGGGTTCAATCCGTGGTACTCACTGTCCCCCCCCAAAAGAAACACAAGTGGCCAAAACATATATAAAAAAAAGTTCAACAACTCTGGCAATCAAGGAAATGCAAATTAAAAGTACATTGAAGGGCTCAGTGGTAGAGTGCTTCCCTAACATGTATAACACCCTGGGTTCCATCACCAGCACCACATGCACGCGCACGCGCACACACACACACACACACAGACACAAGTATGTTAAAAATTCATCTCACTCCAATCAGAGTGGCAACTATCAAGAATACAAATAATAATAAATGTTGGTGAGGATGTGGGGAAAGCTACACTCATACATTTCCGATGGGTCTGCTCATTAGAATATCTACTCTGGAAAGCAGTGTAGAGATTCCTCAAAACACTAGGAATGAACCACCGTACGATCCAGCTATCTCACTCCTTGGTATATAGCCAAAATATCTAACATCAGCATTTTATAGGGACACAGCCACATCAACGTTTATGGCCGCACAATTCACAACAGTCAAGCAACGGACCCCGTCTAGATGCCCACCAACAGCTGAATGGATAAAGAAATGTGGTCTATATACATAATGGAGTTTTACTCAGCCGTAAAGAAGAAGGAAATTATGTCATTTACCGGTGAAAGGATGGATCTCGAGAACATCAGACTCTGTGAAAATCAAGGGTCAATTGTTTTCTCTTATATATGGAAGCAAGACCAAAATAAGATTTTTTTAAAGGTGGGGGATTCCCATGAAAATAGAAGAGAGATCTGTGGGGTAGAGGAAGAGGATTGAGGGGGAGGGTAGAGGGATAAGGAAAGGGAAGCTCAGTGGAGTGATCTGACCCAACGTTCCTGAGTACAGATATAAATATACCACAAAGAATTTCACCTTTAGGTCTGTCCATAATGCACTGATTGAAAAATGACTAAGTAAACAGAAGAAAGATCAGTAAAGTAGAAGAAAGGAAACCGGGGAAGGGAAAGGGAAGCATTGGGGACTGAATTATAGTAAATGATGTTCCATGCTTATATAATTAGTCCAAATGAACCCCAATATTATGTATAACTATAATGAACTAATTAAAGAAGTGACATAAACCAGAATAGAACACTGCTTGATCTCACTTGTTAAAAAAAAAAAACAACAAAACAAAACAAAGAAGAAGTGCACAGAAACAGAGTAGCGTGGAGGTTGCTCTGGGAAGGCAGGACGAGGAGACACCATTCTCTCTGCCTGGAACTTTCCCTTCTGCTTCCTGCGTCACTCAGTCAGATCCTCTGTATTTTTCAGATTTCCTTCAAGTCCTTCCTCAGGGAAGTTTTCTCTGCTGGAGTCTTTATCTGGGCCTATTGTTACATGCTTGCTAATAGAGTTCCTTGGTTAATGTCAGTCACTCACAAGATGTGGGAAGATTCCTTTCCACTTCTGTTTATCGTAGTAGCATTAGAATCTGTCACAGTGCGTGGTCAGAGAGGATCAATGGATGTGTGATGAATACAAACACCAGCCTCTTATCCTAGACACAATTTCTGCCTTTCACCTCCCGCCCATCCCTGCTTCAGTGGAGAACCTAGGCCAGACTCACCGCAAGGTCTCCAGGTGGCAGCGAGGGTTTCTCAGGGTCTTACCAAGACTCTGCACTGCAGAGTGACTTAGCGGATTTCCACTTAGGTCCAACTCCTTCAGGCATCCGGTGACCCCAAGAGTAGAGAAGAGAACCTGCCAACTGGCATTTGTGACTGGGGCCCCCCTGGACCTGAGGGAGACAGAGAGGGACAGGAGAGCTGTGACTTGCGTGCGCAGAGTCTAGGTGCACAGCCCTGCCCAATAGTGGGGTTCTGTTCTCCTGAGCATCAGGCCTCCATGGGCTTTGCCATCTCCAGGACTGACCCACCTTTCCACCTTCTCCTGCCAACTGGGTTAGGGCAGAGACAGCGAGTTGGTATTTCTTTTTAGCTGCAGTGCTCAGCATAGGGCTGGCACAGAGGAGAAGCTTGGTAATTTACAGAGCCTTCCTTCCTTCGATGAAGGTATACCTGTCTTTCTTTGGCACAGAATTCTAGAGTCCCAGTGGCCAGAAAAGAAAGAAGGAGGTAGGAGGTGGGAACAGCACCCAGGAGAGGTGGCTTAAGGATAATTTTGTGATGGGATGTTGGATATGACCATATTTAGTGCTGTGCATGTTGGTTTTCATGGGCCCCTCTACATTTTAAGGATAGCAAGACTACAGAGAAGGTCTACAGGAGAGAGATGGAAAAAGGGAATGCCCTAGGAGACAATGATGGGTTTCACCTGGTAGTGTTAGAGTAGATTGTCGTATAAGACTTCTACCCACATAGTTTCTCCGTTCTCACTCCCTACTTTAATAATCTTGTCTGCTTCTGGGGTGTTATGGTTGGATACAAGGTGTTCCACAAAAATTCCTATTAGTGTAGGAATACTCGGAGGTGAACTGACTGAATTGTGAGAGCTAACCTTACCAGTCCATTCTAGTTTGGACTTGGTGGCACCTGTAGGCAGGTGAGGCATGGCTGGAGGAGGTGGGTTCCTGGGAGCATGCCCTGGAAGGGTGCATCTTCCCTGCAGCCTCTTCCTTCTCTCTCTCTCTCTGCTTCCTGAGCCCACCATGAGCTGAGCACCTTTCCTCTGCTGGGCCCTTTCCCCATGATATTCTGCCTCACCTTGAGCTAGAGCAATGGAGTTGGCCATCTAGCTAGGCCTGAGACCTCTGAAAC
Organism: Aplodontia rufa; assembly: GCA_004027875.1. Lineage (NCBI taxonomy): Eukaryota > Metazoa > Chordata > Mammalia > Rodentia > Aplodontiidae > Aplodontia > Aplodontia rufa. The sequence goes on along the minus strand of PVKS010015226.1, from coordinate 17,081 downwards.
TGTAAGACTAAATAAACTTTTCCTTCTCTAATTTGTATTTTTGAGGTGTTTTGGTCGCAGTGATGCCAACCTTACTGAAACACAGGGCTTAGCAGCTCACATTCCACGTTTCAAGATGGTATTTCTGTTTTCTTGCCAGGTTTATCTACTTCGATATTCCAGCAATCCTTCAACATTCCAATATGTTCCCAATCTTAATTTGTCTTTTCCCCAAAGCCTCTAGAGCAGTGCAGTGGCATGGAGCAGAGGCTCTGGAACCAGCTGCCTGCATGCAAAAGTCCCCTTAGTTGTACAGTTGCAATGTCCCTGATGCTACACAGGGTTTGTGAGGATTATGTTACAGAATCTCCCCCTTGCACAGTTTTAAATATTAATGACTTCAAAAATATAAATGCTACATATACATAAAAAAGATTCTAAAGGTGGTTTATATTGACTGAAATGAAAAGTTAAAAACATTTATTCAAATTCCACACGATGGAATAATTGTAAAATAAATTAATTTTCAAAGGATTTTTTTTGATGCATATGTGGCATTTTATACTAACTGAAAGGAAAAATGAAAAATTTATTATTAAGAATGCCAGATCAGGGGCTGGAGCGGTGGCTCAGAGGTTTCGGCGCTTGCCTGGCAAGCACGAGGACCCGGGTTCAAACCCCAGCACCACATACACAACTGAGTGTTGGAGCAACTGAGGCCATGTGAAAAACTAAATAAAGTTGTTTCTCTCTTTCTCTCTCTCACTGTCCCTCTCTCTTAAAAAAAAAAAAAAAAAAAAGAATGCCAGATCAACACCTGAAGCTCTCATCCTGCCATTTTCGTGGCTTTGGTATCTCTGGCTGGTTCTCCCTTCCCTTCCCTCAGCCTTGGCCAGCTTCATCACATCTCCCTGGAGTGTTGGTGGACAGTAGCCTCCTTACCCTTCTCCCTGCTTGCCTGGCTGACTCAGTGCCTCTCAAATCTCTCTTTCCACTTGCACTGGGAGCCTCTCCCTTTCCCGCGGGATTTTCTCTAGGCTCCATTTGCCACCATCCACTCCAAACTCTCTTTCTCTGGCCTGTGTCCCTGGTTGCTCTTGTCATCTATTTGGTGTCTGCCTCTGTGCCTCCTCTGAAGGCCCCACATCAGGGTGCTGCCCCTTGCCATGCCTGTATCCAGATCCTTTAGGGCCAGCATTATGTTTATAACCATGATTAACTAGAAATAATCCAACATGGCCAAGACTAGGGGAACGATCAAATTGGTCATAAAACTCTCCTGAGGGAGTAATCACCTGGTCATTCAAAACGCTGTTGTATCAAACTTAATAACACAAGAAGACAGTCTTGATATATTAAGAAAATAAAGCTGACTATAAGATAAAATGCATAGTATGGTTCAATTTTCCCACAGAAAAGTACATAGAGAAGTGACTGGAAAATATACTCAATTTTTAATGATGGTCACCTTTGAGTGATGAAATTATGATTGATCTTAATTTTCATCTTTTTTGCTTATCTACATATCCTTCATATCCTTTTTTTAAACAGTGAACATGGGTTTTATTGTGAGAAAAAGCTTTAAACATTCAAAAAGAAAAGACTCAAATAAATAAAACATTTCTTCCTCTGAGAATCTCTCCTTTTATGGTGCACTTGCTACTTATTCCCTTCTCTGGGCCTGGTACCTTTTCCATACCTCTATTATTGAGATTATTTGATGGATGACTGTTTTCTCTCCCAGCTCCTTACGGCAGGGATTGTGTTTTTTTGATTTGTGATTTGTAGGGCCTGGCACAAAATCATTTCTAAACTAATATTTATGGAATGAAAGGGGAAGCAGACACACACTGATACTGAACAGAGGCAGAGAACCTGGCAGGAGAAGTTCACAGTGTTGCTGAGGTTGGACGGCAACTCGGAAAAGCTGTTCTATGCTCAGAGGGTGGGTTTCAGGTTGAATGTCCAGCGCAGTAGTGATATTGTTGATACAAATAAGGAAATGAGTTTTGCAGGGAAAAATTGGGGACCCCATTTCAGAGATAGGCAATCCGAAGTGATGGGGGAAGATCTTAGGGCTAGCTGGTGCCATTGTCATGGGCCTGAAGCAGTTGAAAGAGAAATTTATTATTTCTGAGAGAGAGAGAGAGAGAGAGAGAGAGGAGATGGACTGCCTGATCCTTGGAGAGGGTGGAGGCAATGTGAAGGAAGGCATGAAGGAAGCAGAAGAACAAGGCCCATGCTCAGGCATGCGGAGGATCTCAGGAGGGTAGAGAATGGCAGTTGGATTGGGCAGTTAGAAATCACCTCAATCCTAACAATCCTGATGTTATGGTTTGGATATGAGGTGTCTCCCAAAAGCGCGTGTATGAGATTGTGCAAGAAGGCTTAGAGGGGAAATGAGTGGGTTATGAGAGTCTTAACCCAATCAGGGAATTAACCCTCTGACAGGGATTAACTGAGTGGTAGCTGTAGGCTAGTAGGGTGTGACTGGATCTGGCAAGTGGAGTCTCTTTCTCTCTGCTTCCTGATCACATCCTGAGCCACTTTCCTCCACCACAGTCTCTGCCATGATGTTCTGCCTCACCTCAAGCCCCGAGGAATGGAGCTTGCCTTCTAAGTACTGAGACCTCTGGAACCGTGAACCCCAAGTTAAACTTTTCCTCTTCCTTGTTGCTCTTATCAGGTCTTTTAGCCACAGCAATGACCAAAACACATGGGGCCAAGCTGAGCCTCCAGTGCTCAGGACATGTGGGCTGATTTGACTAATAGGAGGTGATGAGAGCAGCAGGTCAGATACTCACAGAAGGACTCCAGAGGGCCTCCATGCTTGTCCCTTCTGTGGGCCCTCATTCACTTGAAGCCTCTTCACGTGGCTGCAGAATTTAATGCAGAAAGTGAACACCAGAAGCTCCACGTCTGTATGGACACACATCCGTGTTCCTTGGAAACAGGCCATTGCCTGGGTTAGAAATTCCTCATCCTGAGTCTCATACAAACAGTGGAGAAAGTCCAGAGAGTATGGCTGCCCAGGTGGGGATTATGCTTCGGCCCACCCCAGCAGCTCCCACTTCCTTTGCGGAGACAGCTGGCAGGAGAAGATGTTCTCCATTGCTCTTGACCCCTGATCACTTAAGAGGCCGAACAGGAAGCGCACGGTTGGTGCCCCAAACAGGTTGTGCCTTCCGTAAACTTCTAACAGCTTTTCCATGCCTTCAAGGCCCTCAGGACTTGTGCGTCTTTCTTCCTTATTCCTCAAGGTATAGGACATTGCTGCAAGGAACTCCTGGAAACACAGATGAATGAAGCTGTAGCTCGGGGAGCTGGGGTGCTTTTGGAGAATGCCCATCTTTGAGGAAATGGAGATGATGTCTCCATTCAACCCGTGCTTTCTGAGATCACCTGCACTGAACATGGTCTTTCTTTGCCAGATACCTTCAGCAGCCAGAGAGCTGAAGTCCCTGAGCTGTGTCCTTAGGTGTGGAGCTGAGAAGGCCTGGAAAAGGTAGTGCAGACAGAGGGCGGTGGTGGTCTGAGAGGTTGGTGGGAGCTCCTCCCCCAACTCCATCTGCTCCTTCAGGCAAGTGCAGACCAGCCAGGACACCAAGGGCACAAGACACAAGGTCAAGAGCTCAGGGTTTGATTCAAGCAGGGTGAAGGCTCTGATTGCTTGGCTTTCGTCTGCGAAATATTTATAGAAATATTCCTTTCTGCCCAACTCAGAGAAACCCAGGACTTCTACCCAACGTGGCTGCTTCAAAGAAGGAATGAGCTTGCGCAGAGCTGTGGTCCGAGTTGTGATCAGCAGGGAGGCCTCAGGCAGTATGGTTTTCCCCAGCAAACTGCCCAACAGTTCATGCACGGGCTGTGGCTGGCTCCAGTGCACACAGACATTTGAACTCTGATTCTCCAAGACCCACTTTGGCTCATCCACACCATCCAGGATGAAGAGCAACTGCTCTGGCTGAGACAGGATCTGCCCAACAGGAGCCACAGGGACGGCCCAGTCTTTTGAGATGAGCTCAGCCAGACTTAGCACCTTGCACTGGGCCAGCTCTCTGCAGCTGAAGTAGAAGACTTGCTGGAAGTGGTCCCTGTACAGCTGGCCTTCCTCCCAGGCTCCTCTCACCTGCCTGGCCAGTGTTGACTTTCCAATTCCAGCAGCCCCATGCAGTATGACTGTACGAGGTTCCTCCTGGGTCCGTGGGCCTGGGCCAAATAATTCACTGATCTCAATCAAATGTCCTTGGTTCTCCACTACATCATGATGCCAACTTTTCTTGGCCAGGGGCTCCTGGCCTCTGGGATGAGGTTTTTGGAGAAGTAGCAGCTGTGTGAATTTTTGGTGCAAAAATTTGTCATTTTTCCAGGATTGTGTGTGGCACAGCTTTTCTCTTCTCTGGTTTTGGTATCCTTCTCCAATTCCTAAGTAAGGGAGGGAAAGATGGGACATAATGGTATAGAATAGACTTGGTCAATCATTCATTCATTCAGCAGCTGAATGAACTTAGGCACCTACTCCAAGCCACCTATTACACACCACATTGGCTGCAGACAATGGTGCCTTCTGGTCAGTGCTGCGGAAGGACTTTGCAGTAGGAGATTCCAGTTCAAGTCTTTAACAAGTCATGCTCCCTGATGACTTCCTTTCATTAAAATATTGATCAAGGACTTACCATGTTCCAGGTGCTCCTCTAGGGGCTGGGAATAATGAATGAACCAATAGACCCAACTCTCTCCCCTCATTAAGCCCATGACTTGGGCTGTGAGCCCCACTGAGCCTCAGTTTTCTCATCTGTAAGTTGGAGATTATGAATCCTCCTTGTAGGAGTGGAGGAGATGATGGATAATGGAGCAGGTGCTCTTGACTCCTGGACAGCATCTCTTGAACACCCATTATTGCAGGTATCACATCCTTCTGCAACCACCCGTGATTATCTTTTGTGGCCCACTAGTGGGGGTGTGTCAGGAATGCTGGAAGATGGGGGTCCTCTGCACTCAGGACAGGCCACTCTGAGGCATGTTCTACATTGTGTTCCAGTCACCCTTGGTAGCATCAAACCTCAGTTGCTGCCATGGTTTAGAAGTCATTTATTCCCCCCAAAACTTATTACCACTTGGTTGCCAATGTAGTGGTGCTGGGATGTGGAGCCTACTGTGAAGCATTTTTGGTCAATGGGTGGAACCATCATGGATGGATTCATGCTTTTCTTGTGGAAATGAGTTAGCTGTGGCAGAAATTTGGCTCCCTTTCCTCTCTTCTGCAGGCACCTGCTTGCCCTTCTGCCCCTGCCTCCTGCCATGCATGGAGATGAACAAGATCCTCACCAGAACCTGAGCAGAGGTGACCATTGGATCTCGGACTTTTGGCATCCAGAACTGGAAGGAGATAAGTAAACCTCTCTTTTTTAAAAATAAATTACCCAGTCTCAGTTATTTTGGTGTAGTAACAGAAACTGGACCAAGAGAGAGTTGCTTACAGGAGTAGCCTGCTCCATAATTCACCACTGATGGGCTTCCCCCTCTCCTGACTCACTTCCCTTCTTCATTACCAGTGCATCTGGGGAATTGCCTCCCCAGTAAACTACCTGCTTACAAATCCCATCACAGGATGGAAAGATACCTTATAGACTATGAGGAGCTAAGCTCATGTAAGGGATGGTTCCCCAGGAAGGCATCTCAGGCTCCTAATTTACTCAGATTCCAAATGGAGCAATTGCTACAATCTCACCCCATCTTTCTCTTCCCAATATTTTGAATGCCTCTCGCTTTTCTCCTTAGGTGAATTTTAGAGATTGGATTCTTCTGGGATGATAAAGCCCAGCTCACCCCAGGATATCCGCTGGACTATATCTAGAGGTCAAGGTTGCTACCTGTCCTACCTTTCCATGAGGGCTGAAGAAAGTCCAGAGACAGTAGGGAGTGTGGAGTCAATTCATCCTGTTAGTATTTGTGAGACTGCAGCTGCAGGAGCCACCTCACCTCTGAAATCGCAATCTATCGATCCACCTTTGCTGTCTCTTGTGAGAAAGTTTCTAGCAATGTGAAAATCTTCTAAGAGAAACAGGATGGCTACCTGAGACCATGGCCCACCCTGCTCAGGCTGTGCCTGCCTGAGATGTCAAGACAAGACCTATCTCTTCTGATATCACCTTCTCTAAAACCTCCTAGTTTTCATGGCTCTGTGACTGTTGACCATCCTCTTTAATAAAATCATACTTAAAAATATATTCCTTCTTTCTTGAATTAAGTTATACTTTTAAAAATCCTCTACCCCCAATACCTTAAATGGGTTTCATTTTAATGCTGTGCCCCTGACCAGGTGTTTGCCAACTCCAGCCAAATCCATAAAAAAAACAGGTGACCGGCTGGATTTGGCCCATGTTTCCCAGTCCTAGTCAGCCACCTGTTTTTGAACAAATTGCAAGCTGAGAATGACTGTTACATTTTTAAATGGTTGAAAACAATAAAAAAATGACTATCATTTTATGTTGTGAGAATTATATGAAATTCAAAATTTAGTGTCCATAAATACAGTGCCATTGGAACAGCTATGACTATTGGTGTAGTCTGTGGTCACTTTAAGGCGGTGATGGCAGGGTCTAGTAGTTGCGACAGGGACCCACAGACTAAAATATTGTTTATCATTTCCTTTACACAGGCAAATTTTCCTACTTTTGTTCTTGATAAATCAAAACCCCTGCCGTGAGCTGGGCACAGTGATGCAAGTCTGTAATGGAAGCGACTTGGGAAGCTGAGACAGGAGGATCACAAATTCAAAGCCAGCCTCAGAAACTTAGTGAGTCCCTAAGCAACTTAGCACAACCCTGTCTCAAAGTAAAATATAAAAGGGGCTGGGGATGTGACTCAGTAGTGGTTAAGTTCCCCTGGCTTCAATTCCTGGTACAAAAAAAAAAAAAAGCATTCCAAGAGATTTTTGTACTTGATATGAAACTGTTCTACTTCCACCTTTTAAAATTTCCTTTAGAATTTATAATCAAGGAAAACTGTATTTCCTTTGAATTGGTCTTTCCTCTTCTTCTTGATAATGGTGAATGCATAACTCATTATATTGCTGTTTTGCCCTTTTTACTAGGATGCTCAGAACGATGGAAGCTTTAATTGTAGCCACTAATTTGTCCTCATGGTTTTCATTTGTATGGTTATTGCATTGGTATATTTTGGTAAGATGCCTCTACTTTCCTTTCCTCATTTCCTCCCTCCTTCCTTCTTTTCTTTTATGAATGGGAAGTGGTGTGACTAATGAAGTCAGTGGCACACTTTGCATCTTAGCCATGGTTCAGGCCCACGAATCCTGCAGGTTTACTCCCAGCTCTGTGTGGAAGGAATCCTTTAAATTCAACATCTCTCAGATACAAAGCAGCAACTTCTAGCATGGGTTAAAACCATGGCCCCAGGAGCCTGTGTGGCTGTGTACCATTTGCGTACATAGCACAGGGAGTAGGATATAGGAGTTAAAGGTGTGGATTGTGGTGTTGGGAAGGAAGGATGAATTCCAGCTCTGCCAGTAATTCAATTCCAGACTCTTTGGAGCCTCAGTTTCGTCATCTCCAAGGTGGGATAACAACAGTGGTTGTGAAGTTTAAATTGTGCAACTGAAGCGCTGGGCACAGAGCCCAATGTGTAGTGGGGTGTCCAGCAAACATCTGCAGGTACGTGACTTAGCAGGGGTTGAAGAGCTCCGTGGAAATCAAATCCAGCCTCCCTGACCCCAGGCTGGTGGAGTATATTTCTTATGCTCGAGAATGCACCCACATTCTAATTTCGAGGGGCTCCCTGCAAGCAGCACCTTGGTCCAAGGGTGAGACTACAGTGGCAGGTCTCCTAGGGAGCTGTTTCAGAGGTGCTCCAGATCCTCTGTGCTCAGCCACCAACCTGGGCCCCAGAGGTCTGACTCCTGGTTCTTGCCTTTGTTGTCCCATCCCCTGCCCCCAGGAACTCAGCAAGGCCTCACCTGTGTGACAATTTCCAGATGTTTCAGCCACAAACCACTCAAACTCAGGATCTTCCTGACAGCTTGGTTCTGTGTTGGCCTGAACTGGAGCTTCCCAGCCCCCGAGCACTGTGGATGTGGGGGGATTGGGTGATTCTTGGCTTGGAGACTCTTGATCTGTGGAGCCTGAATGAGTTTGGTTGAAGAAAATGGAAGAGTTTCCTGGGAAGCGGGGAGGGGAAGAATGACAGAAAGGAAATGACTAGCTACCAAATATTCATTTTTTTTCAGACACATTTTTCCTTCCTTCCTTCCTTCCTTCCTTCCTTCCTTCCTTCCTACCTTCCTTCCTTCTTTCTTTCCTTCCTTCTTCTTCTTTTCTTTTCTTTCTTTCTTTCTTTCTTTCTTTCTTTCTTTCTTTCTTTCTTTCTTTCTGTATTGGGGATTAAACCAGGATTTTGTGCATGCTAGGCAAGAGCTCTACCACTGAGCTACATTCCTAGAGAAATGCATTTTGAACTCTCACTACACAGTTGTTAAAATATTATATTTAAAGCCATGTAAAAGAAAGGGGTGGAGCTCCCATAGCCATAGTTTCTCTGTAGCATTCTAGAGAGGGTGAGTCCTCTTTACTGCAGAAAGCAGTTTTGCTGGGCAATGAAAACTCAGGTCATGCAAACTGGAGATTGAGCGGCATTGTTCCAAGTGGTAGAGAAGGGAAGAGCTGATGAGTCGGTACTGCACTGGACAAGGGAAAGAGAAGACTGCTGTGGGGGGCACACATGGGACCTTTGCGGGAGAGCCATGTGAGCAGTCTAGCCCCTCTCTATAATATCTTCTGTAGAGTCTTTTGTCAGTCTTTTGTGCAAGTGAATGTGTGTGTGTGTGTGTGTATCTCAAAGAGGTGCAAATTCTATATGTACTGTGGAGTCAGAGGGGGCACAAGGAGCTAAAACTCCTTGTGCAGTATGAAGTCCAAGATGAGGGAGAAAGCCTTGTCCCCTATCACACATGTGGCTGAAGTCAGGATGAAAATTGGAGGCAATGGATCTGAGCTTGAAGGAGCAGAGGCAAGAGAGTGGGCACAGAAAGAAGGGAGAGAGAAAGCGGGGTATATGGGACTTTTGCAAAGCAGTGGCAGGGTGGGGAAGGAAATAACGTCCCCAGACATAGACTGTTCTGGACTCTTGTCCTGGCTCTGCCCCTAAGGGATCATGAGCTTGGACAAATGAGCTGGTCTGTCTAGCTCTTCTGCATTGGGAGGAGGTGGCCATTTTGATGTTGGGATGAGGAGAGGAAGAGGCAAAGGTGTAGATGAGGTTTGTACCCTGGTGACCAAGATGGCAGAGACTCAAAGAAGAGAAGTTAGGAGAGAGAACTGACTGGGCTGAGGAATAGCCTAGCCTCTTCTTGGGGTCCATCTGGAGAACAGAGTCCTCCTTTGAACTTCTGGATCACCCTGACCCTATGAATCTTCAGTGCCCACCAAGATTATGAGCTGGGCTCTGCCTGGTCAAGGATTATGTCATGTATGGCACTGATTGGGTAAGATTGATGCACATGGGTCTCAGTCACACAGGATGTAATGGGTCTCAGTTCCCTCATCTGTCAAACGGAAGGGGGAGCAGTCTCAGCATGGAAGCTCCCTGAAAGACCATTTCTATCCTTATTACTCTCCTGGCTCCTTCATCTTTCCTTTGCAGTCCCTGACCCCCAAATCCCCATGCAGGTACATGTTTACCTAAGGGGACCCACTGGCTGAATCACCGCTGTCACCCAGCCCCAGGGCTTTCAACTTCGTTCAGCAAGACTCACCTTTCTGGATTCTGTCAGTAGAACTCCTCTCTGAGTCCTGGGAGTAGCCCATGGAAGGCAAATTCCAGAAGCTCAGCACTTCTGTGGATGTGGGCCAGCTGGGGGACTGCATGGTGGGTGTACTTGGCGAGCCGATGAATGAGGGAGAGTGGGCTATGGGAAGGAGAGAGAGAGGCTGAGGGCTTGTCAGAGGGGCAGGGCAGGAGCCAGACTGAGGCTGGGGTTCTTCATATCAGTAGCTCCCATTTCTCAACCAAGTGAGGTCAGGAGAAACCCGTGAGCCCACTGCGGCCCTCTACAGCTTCCTCCACAGGCTCATCTTGAGAGGGCTGTTCTCAGAGATGCCACTGGACAACATGTCCTGATCTGGGGCTGTGAATAGGAACAGCAGCAGCAGCAGCAGCAATAGCAAGAGCCCATCTTCATTGGGCATTTGCTGTGTATTAGACTCTGCTAAATGTTTCACCTGGGCTGTCTTTTAATCCCCACACAAACTGAGGAGAGGCTCTTATTCTCCTATTTTATAGATGGAGAATCAGGCAGAGAGTAGTAAAGTGACCTGCCCAGGGTGGCAGTGGCATGATAGGAGCCTGCCTCTGTCCAGACCCCAGTCTGTGCTCATAACTACAATGCTCTGCAAGTTCTCCTAGGGGAGCTGGGCTTGAAATCTAGGCCAGTCCTCTTGGTACCTTCTGAATGTCAGCCTCTCCCCTCATCAACCCTGGAACACTCCCTCCAAGGCATCCCATGGGATGGGAATGCACTTGAATACAAGAGGGTGCAGGACAAGGAGTCTAGCAAGAGCTCCCCAGCGAGCCTCCCAGCTCTAGCCTAGTTTAGCACCTGGATGCTCCCTTGATCAGGCAGTCCCATGTCACCCACCCAGAGGATGGCTTGGTGGGAGGGTTCAGTGGTGGTGGTGGGAGTCTCAGTGGGACTGGGGTGGGGACCTTGTCTACTCACTTGATATCAAGGCCATCTCTGCCTGGGCCTGGGCACACAGCAGACTTAGGCCCATCTTCTTCCAGGTATGGAGGGCCAGGTCCCAGGCTTGCTGCTCTCCATACTGAGCTACCAGGTGTGAGGCCACCTCCATGCCACTTGCCTTCTCTGGTTGAGGTGGTGTCACACCAGAAGAGCTTCCAAAGAATGTTTTGTTGGATAGTTGAAGCTGGAATTCCTTCAGCTCCTCCTTCTTCAGTAGCTCCAAATAATGGGTCAGCTGACCCTGGGTTCTTCCAGCCATCTCTGCCCCGTCAGGGGATCCTTGGGGATATCCATGGGGGGCGGATAGCGGGATAAGTGAGTAGGTGGTGAAGGGCATCAGGCAGGCAGAGAACAGTGATCTTCCTTTACCCTGCCCCCTAACATCTCTCAGTGCATGGACTCTCATGGGGATCATTCTCTTGGCATGGCAAACTCCTCTTCAGCACTTAGGACACAGTTTTGTAAACAGAGGTATCTACCAATAGATGGTAGAGTGTGGGGAAGAGGAGTGGTAGGAAAGAAACATAGAAGGCAAGAGCTCCAGGGGGACTGGAAGACATTGGAAGAAGTCTATGGAGGGGCTGGGGCAGGGCCCATGCTAGTCAGGAAGGGTGATGAGGAGGAGGGATGGGAGGATGGAGGTGTGGGAGGACTGAGTGATGGGGAGATGGAGGGATGGAGTGTGACTGACACTTACTGTTCTGTGTTCCTCAGATTCTTCTTTCTCTTGGGATCTGGATTCCTGGAATCAATCCTTGAGCTGTAGCACTGAGAGGCAGGAAGGTGGGGGCGATTGCAATGCAGGGGGTGGACTCAGAGCCCAGGACTAAGCTCAGCTATGCCCATTTGCAGGTCTCTCCAGCACTCTCCTGGTTGGGACATTTCCTGATTGAGAACAATCCAGAGCTGGCCACAGCAGGAAGGACAAATCACACAGAGGAAACCTATGAGGGGTGTGGCCATGGGAGGGGAGAGGCCAAGACTGGCCTATGCTGAATCAGGTACAGACACATGCTATGTACAGGTGCACACCTGTGCCCAGCACCCAGAGCCTCCCTACAGAGCCAGGGTGCAGACTCTCCAGGCAGGGCTGGGGACCTGGGCCCTTGTTCTTAGCATAACTGTCAGGGCATCTCCTTAGTGGAAAACAGTTGGTCCAGGAGGCATCTCCTCCTGCCTCTCATGGCTTGGGGGGCTTCCTGAGCCCACTTGCTCATCCTGCCATCCGACAGCGGGTATATATATATCCCAGACCTAGGGGGCCCTGCAGGCTGCCCAGCACTCAGCTAATAACCATCTCCTCCCGAAAGCGGAACAGCCCTTGCTTCGTCACCGCAAAACCAGGCACCGGGGGAGTCAGGCAAAGATGTTCTTCCTCTTTTGTCAAGTTAGCAGAGTTTGGGGATTTTAGGTTAGAGAAAGACATTGCCCAACTCATTTGCTGTTGTGTAATCACACCAGGAGACTCAGGAGATGCCCTGATTTGCCCTGGGCAGCAGGAGCCCAGACTTCAGGAGTGTCAGTCCGTGTTTTGCTTAGACACTGGCTCCCTGAGTGGCTGATTCATTTGTTTGACACTCAGTCTGCTCATCTATTAAATGGGGCAGCATAGGTTTGCCAAGAGTCTCCAGTTCAGCCAAAGTTCTTCAAACATCCCAGATCTGAGCTCTGGATCATACCAATTCCTTTCCTCCCCTCCATGCCTTGACCGCATGCTCTTTGTTTCGGTAAATGACTGCTGCAACATTGGGTCTTCTTTGACTCCTGTCTTTCTCTCCAACCTCAATCCAATCTAGCAACTCGTGCTGACAGCATCATTTAGATAGACCAGGAATCCAACTTTTCTTCCCATGCCCACTGAGACTGCTGGTCCTCTTTTACCGAGATCACTGCTCTAATTTCCAAATTCTTCTCGGTGATGCTGATAGTGACCTTTTGCTGTCGACTCAGTCCAGCAACCAGAATTATCCTTCTAAAATATAAATTAGTTCAGGTCACCTCTCAGCCCCAAATCTTCCAATTCTCTGTATCTCATGAGGAGTAAGAACCAAAGTCATCCCAATGGCTCGTGAGGTGCTATGTGATCTGGCCCCTGCAGTCTCTCCAGCATTATATCCTACCCTCCCACTGTCACTCTGCTGTGGGTCTGGCCCCCTTCCTGTTCCTGGAACACAGCACGGACATTCTTAGAACTGGATCTTTCATTCTCTTGGATATCCAGATATGCGGAGTCTTGCTAGGTGTCCTGTAAAACAATGCCCTCCATAACCTTTTTTTGTTTTTTGTTTTTAAAGAGTGAGGGACAGTGAGAGAGACAGAGAAAGAGAGAAACAACTTTATTGAGTTTTTCACATGGCCTTAGTTGCTCCAACACTCAGTTGTGTACGTGGTGCTGGGGTTTGAACCCGGGTCCTCGTGCTTGCCAGGCAAGCGCCGAAACCGCTGAGCCACCGCTCCAGCCCCCTCCATAACCTTTTGCCTGCTTTATTTTTCACTGGTACCACCTGGTATTACAGACTTGCTTATTTGTTTTCTTTTTGTCACCCCACCTCAAAATAGAATGTTAGCCCTTGGAAGATGTGACTTTACCTGTTTTATTGACTGTTATATTCCCTACACCTGAAACAGCGACTCACAATTCAGCACAAAAAATGCTTACAGACTGAGAATGTCTTTTGACCTCTCTCCTTTCTTATTCTTCTAAGCTATTCTCTCTGGCCACTGGATGGCACTCAAGGACTTTCTGTGCATCGAGATTGCAGCATCCTTGGCGCTTCCCGCGTGGGGACCGGATCTTTAAAGTTCCCTCTGTTTCTGCTGTTTTGAGTCTTTGCTACCTTTTATTGAAGGCCTTTAAAAAAATCCACTTTTGGGGCTGGAGCGGTGACTCAGTGATTATGCTGCTTGCCTGGCATGCCTAAAGACGTGGGTTCGAACCCCAGCACCATGTACACAACGAAGTGTCTGACAGTGTCCCAGCAACGAAAGCCATGTGAAAAACTAAATAAAAGTGATTCGCTCTTTCTCTCTCTCTCACACTGCCCTTCTCTCTCTCTCTGCCTTTAAAAAACAACCAACCAAACAAACAAAACATTCAAGTCGTCCTGTTTTCTATTTAAAAAGTACCGGCGAGGATAATCAATATATTTCATACCCTCCCAGAGTAAATGAATGCTTTCTTTTTATATTTAAATTATTATGAGTTGAATCCAAATCTCTGCAACTTTTGGATACAGGCCTCCTTAAAATTCATTTTCTCCCAGCTGTTTCCAAGAGCGTCCCTGGCATTGGATTATTTGGATTTTGAGGTAGTCCTTAGTGTGGCCCCTGACCTCCTGGTCTCACTGCCTTGCTGTTGTCCCCATGGTCTCTGATGCCATCTCGGTCTTCGTGAGATTGGTGGGCCTCATTGTTCTCTCTGGTCCACCAATTCCAGGGCCACTGTTCTTTTCCTGTCCACCCCTCAATTCTCCATGGAACAGCTGAGATCATGATATGAAGATAGTAGGACCCTCTTGAAGGATTTGGTATAAAAGAATATAAACAGAGCAGAAGGCTACTTACTGTGGCAGCTGCTGACAATGTTCTCAGAGCCCACGGGTCCAGGACCATCCTTGGTGCCTCCTTCCAGCTGACAGTCTCTAGCTCTGACTGGTCTCCAGCTGACATGGATAAGTAGTTCGTTTTAAAAAAATTTTTTTTTATTAAGGAGTTGAGTTATTGTTCAATCACAAATGCATATAAAGTAACAATATGATATGCATTTGTTCTTAGACTGGAATCACCCCCACATCACCCACACCCCAGTCTCTTTATTCTTCTATATCTTGCCCCTACAAGCAATGTAAATATTTAGATTGTGAATTTTCCACAATTAAATGGTTGCATAAGTATTATTTGGATTCTCAGGGGAGTAGAGTGTGCTACATTGTTGATTGTCTCCCTAGATCCCTCCCGGATGGGTTATTCTTTAGCTCCATGATTCTCCAGTCACCTCCATGCCTTGGAGGCTGGGTCCATCTGGTTTCAGGTCTCCAGAAGGGGAACAAGCTTCCCTCTCATATCCACGCCATTCCTAACACAAGCTCAGCATTCACCTCCTACACAGGGTGATAGATTTGGAAATAGATCTATCATCCCCTTCAGGTGTGTGGTCAGCACTGTAGACCCAATAAGACAATCCCAATAACTGAAGATTCATTTCCCCCAAATTGGTTTTTTTTCAGGCTTAAATAAAATTGTACTGAACACCAGTAGTTGTAACCCTTCGTCAAAAAATATAATTGAGTGTATCTAGTTTACTCCATTCCCTGTGTTTCTTCTTCCTCCCGCTCCCCACCCCCCTTTTTTTTTTCAAATTGGTACTAGGGATTGAAACCAGGGATGTTCTACCATTCACTGAACATCATCCATCCCCAGTCCTTTTTATTTTTATTTTTTCGAAACAGAGTCTTGCTGAATTGCTGAGGCTGGTCTTGAACCTGCTATCCTGCTGCCTCAGCCTCCCGAGTTGTTGGGATTGTAGATGTGCATTACCATGCCTGGCTCTTCTTTCTCCTTTTCATTTTTTCCTCCAGTACTAAGTGAAGGAAAAACCAGTACCTATTGTATTTAGTCTCTGTGAAGTTTAGATTCTGCAAAGAAGACTGGTATTTATTTGGGAATAGCAGAACTGTTTGATGAGCGTATCAAGGTATTGCAGCGGGAATATTCATGACATGATAAACTATGTGGATCTGAGAAGGACGAAGCAGTTGTGCACCGTGGTCACTCTTATCATCCCAGCTACTTAGGAGGTTGAGGCAGGAGGATCACAAGTTCCAGGTCAGCCTGGGCAACTTACAGCCTGGGCAACCTACAGCCCAAGCAAGACCCTGTCTCAAAATAAAAAAAAAAAAAAATAAACAGGTGAAAAAGGCCAAGGATGGAGCTTGGAGATAAAGTGTCCCTGGGTTTAATCCAAGGGGACCGAGGAGGCAAGTTTTCAAAAAAGGAAGTTTTCAAAGACAAAATTGGGGAAGATTACATCAGATATTTTGAAACAATAATTCTTGACCACAATGATTAATAATAGACGTGGTGAAAGTCTGAGGTTGAGCAGACAGTTAGACGGTTGCTGGGCAGATGTCCTTGAAGTACTTTTTATATCAGGCTGACAGCCTCTATTCAGGTTAGTGGGGTATTTCATGATAGTTAATCATCAGGCAGTCAAGTATGGGAGCCCTTCCTTCAAAACCTCCCTGTTTTTAAAACTGGTTTTGTTAGAGTTGACATAAGTGACTCCATTTTTGGTTCTGACTACATTCACATTTCTTTCACAACCAGAATGTGCACATTCACATAACCATTTCCAAGTACGCACAGCACCCAAAGGACACAGTCAATTATATAATTTACAGTAGAACGCATCCTCCCACTCTGAATATTCTCATTTGACTTTCCCTTTTTTTTTAAAGAGAATCAAATTTTGTTATTTTTTTTAAAACAGAGGACAGTGAGAGAGAGAGAGAGAGAATTAATTTTTATTGAGTTTTTCATGTGACTTTCATTGCTCTGACACTCAGTTGTGTACGTGGGTGCTGGGATTTGAACTCGCGTACTCACACATGCTGGGCAAGCACCTTAACTGCCAAGCCACCGCTCCAGCCCCAGGACCTAATTTTTTAATGAGTTGAGTTTTTTTCTTCTTAAAGTGGTGTTAGTACATATCGATCTAAGCCACTCTTTTCCCTTTTTTATAGTCATATGATATTTCATAGTTTGTATATGTAATTTAAAAAATTGATTTGATGGAAAGCTAGCTTCTTTTTATTTGTTTATTTTTATTTTTTTTTAAGAGAGAAGGACAGAGAGAGAGAGAGAGAAAGAAGGAAACAATTTTATTTAGTTTTTCATGTGGCTTTCGTTGCTTTAACACTTCATTGTGTACGTGGTGCTAGGGTTTGAACTTGGGTCCTCATTATGCCAGGCAAACACGGTAACTGCTGAGCCACTGCTCCAGCCTGCTTATTTTTATTTGTATTTCTCTGTTACAAATCATGCTTCATTGACCAACTTTGAGGACTTTTTTGGGAGGAGGGGGTGCTGGGGATGGAACCCAGGGCCTCAAACGCATGCTAGGCCAATGCTTTCCCACTGAGTTACACCCCCAGTCCTGTGACCAACTTTGTCCATTTGTTTATCTTTTCCACACATGAGTGAGTACCTCTAAGGGGTAGATTCCAAGAGAAGAAATTTCTGGGTGAAAGGATCACACATTTAAAAATTTGTTTCAGAAGTGTGCTTTTCTGGAGGCTCAATGTTTTCCTTTTCCAAGCTCTGTGTGGAGAGACTGCAGATATATATG